>RJWJ010025400.1:0-23927 GCA_004363605.1 Indri indri
AAGACTTGAATGTTGAAATTACTCCTTGATCCATGGACTACAGAATGGGTGTTGTGTTAGCAGGCATGAGAACATTAATCTCCTTGCACATCTCCAATAGAGCTCTTGTGTGACTAGGTGCATTGTCAATAAACAGTAATATTTTGAAAGGAATCTTTTTTTCTGAGCAGTAGGTCTCAACAGTGAGCTTAAAATATTCAGTAAACCATGCTGTAGACAGATTTACTGTCATCCAGGCTCTGTTGTGCCATTTATAGAGCACAGGCAGAGTAGATTTAGTATAATTCTTAAGGGCCCTGGGGACTAGGATTTTTAGAATGGTAAATGAGCAGTTGCATTAGCCTCTAACAAGAGTCAGCCTGTCCTTTGAACTTTTGAAGCCAGGCATGGATTTCTCCTCTCCAGCTATGAAAGTTTAGATAACATCTTCTTCCAAAGAAGGCTGTTTCATCTACACTGAAAATCTGTTGTTTCATGTAGCCACTTTCATCAATGACCTCAGCTAAATCTTCTGGATAACACTGGCAGCTTTTATCTGAGCACTTGCTGCTTCACCTTGCACTGTATGGAGATGGCTTCTTTCCTTAAGCCTCATAAACCAACTTCTGCTAGCCTCAAACTTTTCTTCTTCAGCTTTCTCACCTCTCTCAGCCTTCATAGAACTGAAGAGAGTTAGGGCCCTTCTCTGGATTAGGCTGGCTTAAGAGATTGTTGTGGCTGCTTTGATCTTCTAGCCAAACCACTAACACTTTCTCCATATCAGCAATAAGGATGTTTCATTTTCTTATCATTCATGTGTTCCCTGGGGAAGTACTTTTAATTTCCTTCAAGAACTTTCCTTTGCATTCACAACTCGGCTAACTGTTTGGCACTAGAGTCCTAGCTTTTGGCCTATCTTGACTGTTGGCGTGCCTTCCTCACTAAGCTTAATCATTTCTAGCTTTTTATTTAAATGAAATGTGTGACTCTTCCTTTCACTTGAACACTTAGAGGCCTTCATATTGTGATTCTTTGGTCTAATTTCAATATTCTGTCTCAGGAAATAGGGTGGCTCAAGAAGAAGAGAGTCAAGAAAAATGGCCAGTTGGTGAAGCAGTCAAAACATATGCAACATTTACTAAGTCCACTGTCTTATGTGGATGCAGTTTGTGGTACCCCAAAACAATAACAATAGTAAAACAATAATAACAGTAACAGCAAAGATCACAGATCCCCGCAACTGATACAATAACAATAATAATAATAAAGTCTGAAATACTGTAGGAATTCCCAAAATGTGACAGAGAGACATGAAATGAATACACTGAATACAACTGAATACATTTCTGTTGGTAAAATGGCAACGACGGACTTGCTCAAGGCAGGGTTGCCATAAACCTTCAATTTGTAAAAACCACATTATCTGCAAAGTACAATAAAGCAAGGTGCAATAAAATGGAGATATGCCTGCATTCCAAGTAGACCTGGATACACTTAAAACTTGTTTTTAATGTTTACCCTTTTCAAAATTGTGTATGGAAATAAACTGAAATAAGCTATATCTTTCACCATAGCTATACATACCCATGATTACTTTTGAGAATTTCAAGCTCAAACCATATTTCCCCCAAGAGAAGCAACCACTACCTACTATTATCAGAAAACCAACTTAACTCAGGGTTCTGCTGTCCAGCAAACATGAAAGATCGATGGGTTAAGATTTAAAACAAAGTAAAAAAATCTGAAACCACACCTAAGAAGCCTCTAAACGCAAGCATTCCTAATAGCCCTAGGTCTCTGGAACATCTAGGATTTTGGAAAATCTCCCATCTTGAAAATTAAAGTAAAACGCAATCTTTAGGAAGTTACTAATTAGAAATCCACTCTGGATTCATTCA
Source organism: Indri indri (assembly GCA_004363605.1). Lineage (NCBI taxonomy): Eukaryota > Metazoa > Chordata > Mammalia > Primates > Indriidae > Indri > Indri indri. Next base: position 1,878 of record RJWJ010025400.1, read on the forward strand.
TTTCATGAGGTTAACTCTTCCTAGACTCTGTGAGCTGTACCTCATCCATCTGTAAAAGAGTCCCTTTGAAATATACCGTAATGCTAAAAGATAATACTAATTAAAAAATAATATCGTAAACCAAATAATTAAACATAAAGTTGCTGGTAAAGACTAGAGATATGACAAGAATTAAGAGAAAAAGAGCTGTGCATAAGCATAGAATTCAGGGAAGTTCATGCCAGAGATACAGAACTTTAGGGATGAGTAGAATTGGGATTAGAAAAGAGATGAGGAAAGACAGATGGCATATATGAGCACATCCACGACTAGAAGAATGTGCATTATACATACAGAAGACAAGAAAAATTTAATTAGCACACAGTTAGATGGTAACATAGGGGAAATGGAGTGGTGACACAAGGCTTTGGTACCAACACAGAGAAGTTCAGAATCAATGGAACAAACAATTTTAAGGCTTTTAAGGTTAAAAATGCCATAATAAACAGAGCCTTCGAATTACTATATGCATGAACCTAAATTCCCTCAGACTGAGAATAACCTCAAATTTCAAAAGCTCACAGGAGAATTTTACCAGATCTTGTATTACCCGAGTGAAATTAAGAACAGTACCTGAGTGAAATTAAGAACAGAAGTACAAAAAAGTCTAAGTAAAACAAACAGAGATGGTCAATAAAAATTAGAATAAACAAGTAGGAAATATTAATCACTAAAGACTGAGAAGGAGTTATATAGTACAAAACATTCAACAACTTTTTTTAAAATGCTAACCTCCAAAGACATGAGAATGTCACCAGATGGCTTCTTACTTGTTAATTTTTTTTTATACAGTTCTTTATATTTCTTCACTTTTTGCCTATGTTCATGAATATGCTTCCATGACCACATCCGTAAGGCGGGACAAACATTTACTTCAAGAATACCATGTATAGCATAAGCCCACCTAGTTAAAAAACAAAAAGAAAAACCTGACACTTAATATCCGCAAATCAACAGTACGAAACTGGTATTGCTTCTAGTCTAACGACACGCATAACTATATCAACAGAGACTATGAAAATGGTATATTATCTCAGCACTTTCCTTTTTACCCAACCATGTCTGTATTAACAATCCATTAATTATTAATCTTACCTCTTTCCTAAGAGAAAATAAAATCATTCCATTTTTTTTAAAAAAAAATACAATGCTACACGAGAACTAGTAAGGCATTAATTGGCAAATAACATTTTACCCACTTGAATGATAACTGACACAGTCAACTTAAAGAGTAACTGTAACTTCTAGAAACTAAGGAATAGCTTAAAAACTGGAATAACAAGACTTCTGAATTTTAAAATCGGGTTATACTGCATAGACTCCGTAACTTTTTCAGGTTGTGAAATAAAGGCTTAGTAATACAGGTTTACTGTATCTGATAAGGAAGTTTGGTAAAAGAAAAAAAGACGCTGCTAGAAAACAAACCAGGATATAGTTTTTTAATAATTCCAAAAATGCTGATCCCTCTACAGTAAATGAAAACTATGGTATTCTAGTATCTCTAGTTGTAAACTTGTGTTAGGAAGACTCCCTTAACTCAATTTCATTAACTTAATAAGCTAAAGCAGCTACATACATTTCCGGCCACAGATCAATTATAGTTTGTATCACACTTTAAAAAGAGTATCTTAAAATTTTTTCTTAAAATAAAAAAATTTACTTTTATGCTACATTTTTTAAATCTTCAAAAAAAGAAAAAAAATTTAAGGCATTTACCATTCCCTGGCATGGTACTGAAGAGGTACATCAGGTTTGAATTTCCTGTATGGCAAATTTTGTGTCATCATATCAATTGACTCAAGAAGCTCCATAACACTAAAATACTAAATAAGAATGGAAAAATTAAACACTTTAATGTTTTACATTTTTTGTTCAATTATTGAAGATAAAGTGAAATTATTGACTTTTAAAAGAAATGTTACTATATAACATGAATTTCAGAAATATATTTAAAATCTCAGTTTTGCTTTTATCAAATAATAGCTGTCAGTTGAAAATGTCATTAAAGAAAATCACCTGTGGTTTATTAAATTCAATTGCTATGTTATGTAACTCAACATCCAAGTTTATTTTGGGGGCAGAAAAATCAAAATCTGATCGGCGATTCATCTGTAGTTTGGCCTTCGCAGATATGGGGCGAAATACTGCAAAATAACACAAATTGAAAAAAATTAAATTGAATTTATTTCAAAAGTCTCAAGGCACTAAACGGATCAAGTTGAAAACACTGATTTTCATTTCTTTTATACCCTTTTACTACAATTCCCGGATGTCCACATTGCTATGATTTGGTCAGAAGAACCATTCCTTAATTAGTGGAAAAGATTCTTTTATCTTTTTCCTACTTTTAATTCATGTTGTCTTCTATAAGTGCAATGAAGGCTAATTAAACTTCCCCTCAAAACACCAATATATCCCTTAAAAGTAGAAACATTCTCTATAAGGAAAAACAGTCCAATAAAATAGTTTTAATAAAAGTACACAGCTTAATGGAATGAATGAACATTAGAAATGCTAAGAGGAAAAAAGATTATATTTAACATTGATTTCCATTATATAATTATAATTTCTTAATTTGTGATCAATTTTTCTGTATCCACCTGTTCCTCTTTTTAACTGGTAAATGGACAGGGAAGAGGAGTGAGAGTTTGCCCAGGAATACCTGTTTGCTCAACCCACAATCTGGTTGGCTCAACCCACAATCTGGTTGGCTCAACCCATAATCTAAGAAAAATTCATCTCAACTCTTTGTATTGAGTGCCAAGAAGAATTAGAACCATGCAGAGGGAGAACAGTAATAGTAGAATCTAGACAGAGATCGGTCATTAAATTATAAGCTAATTTGTAAACAAGATAATATATTTCTTTTGTTTTAATCATCCCTATGAACTAACACTCGAGTTTTCACATATTAAACATTCAAAACTATTTCTTATTTGAATAGAAATAAAAGCTTAAAGATCTTGCTCTTTCTCCTGCATTCCATTTTACACTGCAACAAGAGGAAAAGATAAATAAATCTATGGATTAGTGACAGACACTACCCTAGACCTACAATTCATTGATCCTCTCTGCTTCATGTCCTCGGTACCATCCCCACCCTATTGAAATTCCATCATCAGTTATTCTAACCATTTTCTTGCATTCACCCGTAACTCCTCTGCCATTCTCACTTTGTCAGTACTTGCCAAGCAAAATTCAACTGTACATCTGGCCCTAAGCAGCTGAACGTGGCTGGGGAAAAAATACATATGATCACACTGCTCAGTGTCACTTTAACGTCATAAATCTGAAGTGGGTTCCTAATGCTACTGAGCAATCGCACAACATTCCTCTAGTCCAGGCATCAGCCAAATCCATGTCACAGCCTGTTGCTTTTTTTTTTTTTTTTGAGACAGAGTCTCACTCTCTTGTCTGGGCTAGAGTGCCGCGGCGTCAGCCTAGCTTACAGCAACCTCAAACTCCTGGGCTCAAGCGATCCTCCTGCCTCAGCCTCCCAGGTACCTGGGACTGCAGGCACGCGTCACTGTGCCCGGCTAATTTTTTCTATTTTTAGTTGTTTGGCTAATTTCTTTCAATTTATAGTAGAGACGGGGTCTCGCTCTTGCTCAGGCTGATCTCGAACTCCTGAACTCAAGCAATCCGCCCGCTTTGGCCTCCCAGAGTGCTAGGATTACAGGCGTGAGCCACCATGCCCGGCCCACAGCCTGTTTTTGTATGGCCAGTTAGTCAAAAATGATCTTTACATTTTTAAAGGGTTGTTTAAAAGAAACAAATAAGAATATGTGTCACAGATTATATATGGCTTACAATATGCAAAACACTTAATTTACTACGTGGTCCTTTACAAAAAAAAAAAATTGTCCAACCCCTACACTATTCCAGTGATTCTCAAACTTTAGTATTCATCAGAACCACTTGGAAAGATTATCAAAACATCAAATGCTGAGTGCTTCACCCCCAGAGTTTCTGATTCAATAGGTCTGGGATAGACCCTAGAAATTTGCATTTCTAATGATGCTACTGGTGCTACAACCATACTTTGAGAATACTGCCCCAGTCAACTCACTCACTCCTCTAAAATGCCTCTTTCATAGCCTCTTCCCTCCAAAAACCTCAGAAAAAAGGAGAAGAAGGAGAAAAGAAATTCCTTAAACTTCTATCACCATATCTACACATCTACCCAATATTGAGACTTCTCTTTTGAAACTACACTTTATCTTATAAATGAACTGCCCATGCTCCTGTCTACAGCAAAGCTCTCCACTTGGGCACTAGACACCATTCCCTTTCATCCAGAAATTGTCCCCCTCTCTCCTTCATCATTAATTTTTCAGTTTCTACTGGGTCATTCCAATCTCAGCCTATAAACAATGTGTCATCTCTCCTAGTAAATATAAAAACAAACAAAAAGAAACAGTTTGTTCCCTTTTTCCTCTCCATCAGGTATACCAGTTATCAATTTATTGCCTCTGAGCTCCAAATTCACTTTTTTTTTTTTTTTTTTTTTTTGAGACAGGGTCTCCCTCAGTTGCCCAGGCTAGAGTGCAGTGGCATCCTCACAGCTCACTACACCTTCAAACTCCTGGGCTCAAGCAGTCCTCCTGCCTCAGCCTCTGGAATAGCTGGGTCTACAGGTGCATGCCATCACACCCGGCTAATTTCTCCATTTTCTGCAGAGACCGGGTCTCGCTCTGTTGCCCAGGCTGGTCTTGAACTCCTGGCCTTAAACAATCCTCCCACCTCAGCATCCCAAAGTGCTAGGATTATAGGCATAAAGCACTGTGCCTGGCCAGATTAAATTCACCTTTCACTGCCTACTCTGAAAAATGATTTGGAGGCCTTTAAATATTTTTCTTTTACCAGCTGACATAACATTAAGCTTTATCAGTAAAGGATAGTGGAGAGACACTGCAAGAGGAAGGAATTCTGCTGCCTGGTTCCAGTGTGCTCATTCAACAGGCTCCTGCAGTGGCATGGCATCTCCAACACTCAGCTCCTACCAAATAGGTGGCTTCTCCAGCATCTGGTTCCTATGGCATGAAGGACTTCAGCACTGGCCATTTGCAGTGTATGGCAGCTAGAAGAAGCCAGAAACCTGCCCTAGCACCCTGCTAAGGCAGTTTTATAGTGGGGTACATCCAGAGAGACACCTCTCCATCAGCCTCCCTAGAGAATAGATTTCCAGAAAGTTCTAGAGGGTGAATTTCCAGTAAGTTTTTCTGGCACAGCACCACAGAGACTTTCCCGACATTTAATGAGCCACGCCATACTCTCTCTAACAAGGTCTAGACCTCGATCCTGTGGAGAGGGGGGCCCTCTTTTTGGAGCACCCCATCTTGGCCCTAGGGTAGGGGCAATTCCTTCTATTTCCTGGGCCTGCATTCTTCAGTATTCTCTCTACTTTTTACTAGGCAATCCCTTGTTACTCCAATCTCCTCTTACAGATAGTAATTCTTTTTTTTTTTTTTTTTTTTTTTTGAGACAGAGTCTCACTCTCTTGCCTGGGCTAGAGTACTGTGGCGTCAGCCTAGCTCACAGCAACCTCAAACTCCTGGGCTCAAGGGATCCTCCTGCCTCAGCCTCCCAGGTAGCTGGGACTACAGGCACGCTCCACCATGCCTGGCTAATTTTTTCTATTTTTAGTTGTTTGGCCAATTTCTTTCTATTTTTAGTAGAGATGGGGTCTTGCTCTTGCTCAGGCTGGTCTCAAACTCCTGAGCTCAAATGATCCGCCCGCCTCGGCCTCCCAGAGTGCTAGGATTACAGGCATGAGCCACCACGCCCGGCCTTACAGTTAGTAATTCTTTATATTAAACTTTCCCTGTTCAAATTACTGGGTGGTTTCTCTCTCCTCATTGGACCTTGACTGATATAGCAGGAAATGACTGCATGACAAAGGAGAAATAAGTCAAATCTACAGAAGTAGATTTGAGAATCATAAACACATGCTAAATGACATGGTTTGGATATTTGGCCCCTCCAAATCTCATGTTGAAATTTGATCCTCAGAAACCAAATTCAAAACAATGAAAATAATATTTTAAGAGTGGGCACAAGAAGAAGGGCCACTTGAGGAAATAAAGAGTAATCAGTCATATGGGTAGAATAACACAGTCAAAAAGTATCACTGAAGCCAAGAAAAGAAATACTTTCAGGAAGGATATCCTATGGTTAATGACATCAAGGCAGGCAAATTCAAGCACTAAGTTATCTATCACCAATCAACATTTATTGAGGGCCCTCAGAGAAGAAACAGCACTCCATTTCCCTGTATATTTTAGGAATCCATTTCTGATTACAAAAGTAATACATGCTCATTTTAGAAAATGTGGAAAACAAAAAATGAAAGAAAATTTAAATGCACATTTTAAAAATAGTAAGATCACACTACAGGCTGTAGCAGCTAGCCTTATTAAATTATATTTGACATTTCAAAACATCTTTATAAACATTGTCCTAATTGTTATTGAATAATACTTAGAGATTTATCACAATTTACTAACATCTTCTTTTGTTGGACTTTTTCCCCTATAGTTCTGAAACACAAAGGCTCTATCTACAACAATAAAGATAATTTTTTTACTTTTATATATACATTATAAATATATTTAACTGTATAAGAGAAAATTTAACATGAAATAGCAGTGATAACAATGTTAATTTAAAATCTATAATGATTAATTTTATTTATCTTATGAAACATACTTACCAAAATCATAACCTTCTGGAACTACATGTTCTTTGACAATGCCATTCCTCAAGTCATTCTATTAAAAGACAAATTGTTTTTATTTATATTCATGCCAATATGCTTTTATCCTAAAAAATCCTATTATATACTAAAGAAAAATTTTGAAAAATAATTTAAAAAAATAAATAACTGAAACTGAGGAGGACTTGGCTATGGCAAAATATTAAAGTGGTTACACAATATCCCATTAAACCACTATTACAAAAGCATGCTCTAGGAACTATTATGATGTATGTGTGTACATGTTTGTGTATGGGCACATACATATTCACCTTTCTGTACATTCTGCCAATGAATTTTGCCTAGAAAAAAATACTAACTACAGTATGTTAGATAAAAGACAACGAATTAAACTTTATGCAAAAGAGGATACCAACAAATAATACACATATAAATAAATTTACTTACCAATGATTCATCATAATCATTAAGATAAAACATCTGAGACTTCACATTCCAATAGGCAAAAAGGTTATCCAATCGGATTAACTGAAAATAAAGTTTATTACAGGCATCATTTTCTTTGAAGACTTTTTAACATATGCTATTTTCAGAAGTCTCAAATAACTAAGTGAGCCATATCACAGAATTAAGCAAATAAATACAATTCACATAAATCCTTATCTATATATTACCATTTGCCTTTCTAAAATTCTTCATCAAATCCATAGGTTGACAAATATAGTATTTGTTTATTTTACCTTACGAACTAGTTTCTCAGTTTCATCATGTAAACATGGAACCCAGTATTGATCAGTTGTCTGAAAAGGAAAAAAAGAAAAGCAGTAATAAGGTCATCACATTTGAAATGGCAGAGTGATAAATCATCTATCACATGCTAGACAAATGTTCCATGAAAATGCCTTTGAAAACATATCATTCGGTCAAGGAATATTAACTGACCGCAAGAAAGTCTCTGTTTTCAAGGAGCTTATTGCTGGTCAGAAAAGCAAACAAAAACACAAGCAATTACAGACAGGTAAGTGCCACAACAGAGGTTAAATACACAGTTCACTGAGAGAACATGGTAGAAACATCAAACTAAGGGGTTTGATGAAGTGATGTTATATATAAAACCTAATATATAACATATAAAGTAAAATTATGGATTCTAAGATCGATAGGGAATATAATTCAAAGCAGGAAGAGCCCAAATGTATGCAAATATATGACATGTTCAGGGAACTAACGTAGCTCAGCATGGCCAGAGAATATAATACAAAAGAGACAAAGAAAAGAGGTGAAACCAGATATGTTACTTGGGGTCAGATTACAAAAAAAGTTCATATGCTATTTAAAGACAAAACTACAGACTTTATTCTAACAGCAATGAAAAGCCACTAAGGGGAATAAAGTGATCAGATCTTTATTTTAGAAAGATGTTTTTCATTTTTGTGTGGAGAATTGAATGGATTAATTAAAATAGTGGTTCTCAAACTTTAGCATGCAGTAGGATCATCTGGAGGGCTTTTTAAACTATAGATTGCTAGAACCCAACCCTAGACTTTCTAACTGAATAGGTCTGGGCTGGAAGACAAGTTTCCAAGGACCTCCAAAGGTGATGATTAAAAGCACTGTTGTCACAGTTATCAATGATCTTCACACTGCCAAATCCAATGGCTAATTCTCTGCCCTTATTTTTCAACCTAAGAGCAGCATTTACCCCACCAAACTTTATTGAATAACTTTTCCTTTGGCTTTTCTTTTTTAGTTTTCTTTTTGCTTGTACTGGAGCTATGTTTTAAAAGGAAATCATACACAAAATCCAATAGAAATAACAAAAAAAAAGTATGTAATGAAATACTATACAGCAGTTAAACTGAATGCATTGTATTACATGTGGTAACACAGATAAATGTCAAAAACACTGCAAAGTAAAAAGGAACTTATAAAAGAATCATACAAAACATTTATGTAAACCTTTTAAAACCTACATTTTAATGATATTATATGTATTTTTTAATGGTAATATTACATAAAGGTTTAAAAACTTAGGATGTTAATCTCTGGGGGAGGAGAAAAAGGTGAGAGTAAAGAACAAAAGGGATTTAAACTTTATTCATAACAGCTTACTCTTATAAAAATATTTAAGACTAAGTAAATGACAAATTTAACCATCCATTCATTCCGGAGGCAAGCAAATGTTTCATAATTCTCTATGTGCTCTTATGTTTTTAAAATTCCTCATTTCAAAAATTAAACAAAGAAATTATGCCACAATAACGGTGGTGAGGAAATGGATGATTGATTTGATTTTCAAGGCTTACGAAAGTTTCAGATCTGAACATTTATTACTTTTATTTTGTATTTACTCATTAAAAATTTGGAAATGGATTTTTTAAGTAAGCAAAAGTAGTTAACATGATTATCAATAATAATAGGCCCTCGTATTTCAAACTGAATTTGATTTTCAACCATTTTTTGAAACGTGAACATACCTATCCTCAATTCCAATCCAACCTATGCCCTTTCTGCACCAATTCTATATAGACACCTATTTCTGATGATGGCATATACAAATAGTAATTAGTAATTTCACTGCACTGCACAATATGATTAAGTTTCCTTTATAAACAAAGTACCTGCATGCTGAGATTTTGAAGGGAAATACCAAATGACAGCGGTTTGTCTCGATTAGTGATCTAAAGAGGAAAGAAAGTAAATTTTACTCGGAATTTTAGTAGCTGGACAACATTCACTTTATAGAAAAAGTATCTGATTTCAAACGTTCAAAAACACTTTACTATTTTCCAGAACAACTTTTATTCCTATATTTTCTCTAAAATAAATTAGAATACTATTAATGTATTAGCGTTTTATAATAATATTGTATCGGCATAATGTTTTTCAGTTTACAAAAAAAAGTTTTATTTAAAAAAAAAGATTGACACACTCACAGTAGGATTATAAAGCAAACAATTACATGTTAAGAGAGAACAAAGGAACTATTTAAAACCAAACGAAATTGATTTAGTCTAACTCTACTGATTCCTAGACCAGTGCTCCATTCAGGAGGTAAATTGAGCATATTTTAAAGTATTTTTAAAATACATAACTGCTAAATTCATAACTCCCAAGTCATTTTCCATCATGATCTGATGTTTGAATATTTTAGGAAAGTGTAAAATCAAGCACTCACCCCTGCAAATTACAACTATAAGTATGGAAGAGAAATATGTCTTCTTCAGCTCTGTATCTCTCCATCTCCCAGCATTTAATAGATTAGCCACTACAGAGTAGGTGTCAATAAACAGTAAAACAACTTACGTATGAATACGAAAATAATCACTTATTAAAATACTTACATCATCTTCATAACGAATATGAATGCTGGAAATTTTCACTTGAAGATTTTTTATGATCTGAGTAACTAATTTTTCTACAAAAGTGTCCTGTTTCTCTTGCCGATCTTGTTCTACAATTGCAAATATTCTTTTTTAACTTGAATAAAAAATAAACTCTATAAATATCCACAGATTGAAGTAGTATACTTACGTTGCCTTATTAAAGAAAAAATACATATATTTATAAATAGAACACTAGTAGCCTACTTTCCAAAAGTCTTTCAAAGACAACTAAACACAAATTTTTCAAAAGCCAGTTTCTGGTACCATGAGTCTAAAGTCAACCATGTAGAATTTACTGGCATTAGATTTTATAAATTATCTTTTAATTATGCCTGAGTACAGATATGGAAAACAATGAAGATTATTAGATAACAATTGTAATAGGCATAAATTAGCAAATCTAGTAACTGCAGCAAAGCAGGTATCTCCCTTAAAATTAGTGATACCATCATAAATTGTCTGTGCTTACAGGTATAAAATAGCTGAATATGCTCCTCCCCCTAGTAAACACAAAATAGAAAATTATACGATCTTCTTCCTCTCTCCTTTCAAACAAAGATGAAAGAAATTCATTATCTATTTCATTTTCAGAAAACAATATTAACTATTTTTAGTTTCAACATCTTCCAGGGAAATACAAAGAATAAAGAATTGAGGTTCCTAATTTTTCTGAAATGTGCCTTTGATAACCACTAGTTACTATCTCTTTGCCCCCTTTAAAAATGCCAATGACAGCTATATATATATCCTTTTATATTTCTAGTCCTGTTTCTTCTTTTATATTTCTAGTCCTTTGTATAAACAGTATACATATTACCTATCTTTTCTTCTAATTTTCTACTATTCCCTAATTCAGCCAGCCCAGAAGGCCTTAGATAAAGGAAAGTTGAAGAAGATAGCAATCATATGTACCTCAAATACACCAAAGTTAAGTAAATACATTTAAACATAAAAGGACTATAGAATTAAGCAAAACAACAGTAGCATTCAAGCTCTTTAAAGACAGAGGATCATATTCTATCTTTGAAGTCCACCACTACCTAATAAAATCCTTTGCTCTTTTAAATTCATTGTCACTCAATTAAATGCTAAATCTTTCTTTCACTAACCACTAGCTTCCTCCTGACTTCCTTATGCAGCTCAGATTCCATGATACATTATTTCACCAGCACCTGAAACTCCTTTGCTCTTTTTTCTCATTTTCCTCTGCCAATAAAATACAAAAACATGCCTGTGTCTGTCTTGCCAGGTGAGTACTAATGGAAAAAAATCGCAACAGCACAGATTAGAATTATCATAAACTAGTTGTCCCTGACTTCAACCAACCAGCAACCTTCTACATTTCTCTGGTCAACATGTTCACACTCTCTGGAACCATTTTAAAATTTGTTTTGATTCTCCTCGAAGCTCCAACAACTCTGCTCCTGTTCTCATTACTCTTAGCAGATGACTTTCCCCCACTTTGGAAGAATGAAAAGATACAGCGAGGTAACTCCTCTGCCATTATCACTCAATCACTATGGCAATTTCTAAGGTGACCAATGACTTACATGTAGTAAATAAAATGCTTAATTTCTTAATCCTCCTCTTTCTTGATATCTCATCAGCATCTGATAGATTCTTTTCTTCTTAAAACAGTCCTTTTCCCATATAACCGGAAACTCCAAATTTCCTACTTATCTGTACATTCCTTTTTGATCTTCTTTGTCTGTTTGCCTCCTCTATATCATCACAAAATGTTGGATTTCCTTATAGCTCAGTCCTGGGATTATTTCTCTTCTTATTCTATAGTGCTACTACAAGTAATCTCATTGAGACTTTATAGCCTAAACTATCATCCTAACGCTGATAACTCTCAAATGTAGGAAGTGAGATATAAAGTACAGAAAACTTGACATATTCAGTACACTACAAATAGTTCAGCATGGCTATAGCAAAGAATAAAAGAGATAAGAAGGATCTGAGGCCAGACAAGGATTTGAGGATGGAGAGGTACACAGAATTCAAATCATGAGAGCTCTTATGTATCTTCACCAATGAATTTTAAGCATGATTAAACAATTACATTTTAAACCTTTATATAAAAAGGAGGGACTTCTGATTCAACATGGCAGATTGCATGCATTTCTCTGTTCCTCAGTAAAACCTCATTAAAGCAAAAATAACGGGGAAAAAATGGATAAATCCCCAAGCCAAAATAAAGAGGATAGGAGAAAGAATAAATGAAAAAGAAACAAAAATTTAGAAGCTGGAAAGCAGACAGCATTAGCATGTAGCAGAGAGGAAGAAACTCAATCCTAAATGCCCATAGATGGAGATGCCAGTGAAACACAAGATGAGTTGAAAAAAAACAGAACCCTAGGAAGATTCAGGAACTAGAGACCCCACAAAACAAAACGGCAAACAGGGAGCATGATGGAAAGAGAGGAAAATATACAAGAATTGGTTTAAGTTTGTATAATGAGCAGCTGAACGGCTAGGTTCCCTTCCTCTCCCAGCCCAATAGCAAAGCAACTTATCCCTTTCCCACCCTAGTGAGAACACAAGGTTTATTCTAAAGAAAATGGACCTAACAGGCTCCAGACTCTGATACCATGCACATGGAAGGCCAGGGAAAGCCCCATACCAAAATAGGAAGATTACTAATAAACTAATAATCACTAATAAACATTTATATATAGCCATAATAATATTAATATAAACGATGAATACCAATTTAACCAAAAATGTGATAGAAGCATATCTGGAAAATAGAAAAATGAGATCAATCTTCAAAGCCTATCATAGAAGAAGGCATATGTATAAAATATACATATATATAATATCTAAACTTAATAAATCAAGTAACAGAGATGTGAGCATTTTATTTAGCAACATGCTAGTTCTCTAGGGAGTAGGGTGCAGGGTTGAGCCAGGGATGGATCATTTTAAAATATGTCCTACAGTATTGCTTAACTTTTAAAGCTATGTATATGTATTATCTTGATAAAATACAAATAATTTTTAAAAGGAAAAAGCACAGGAGACTTAGGAAAGAGAAGATTAGGAGTAGGGATGAATGACTACACAGGATATGAAAGAATTGTGACAGAGAAGAAAACAGAACACAAGAGGTATTGCCAGGGAGTATGAATTAAATCTCCATTAATGTTTGTCAACAGGTAAAATGATTATTATTGGAGTTTATTTTTCAATAAAAAAATATCAATGCATTGCAAGAATAGTAAAGTCAGTACACACATATTTTTCTTTTAAGATGTTTAGCTATTAAACGTAGGACAGAGGAGGAGAAGACAAACAGATGACTAGGTTAGGAAAATGACTTCATGTTCCAAAATCACAAGAGGCTACATTATACTTACATGCTAAAGAGAAAGACCCACTAGGGGAAGAAGCGAGAGTCAGAGTATAAAAAGTAGCTGGTGATGACGACCAGAAGATAGGTGAAAAGAAATTAGATTTCTGCAGGACACCTCCTCCACTGATGAAAAAGGGACTGTAGTAATGGACCAAGTGGTCTAAGTTGAATAGGAAAAGATGTTAAGCCAGAGGGTAATAGGCGGGGGGCAGTATATGTATAAAGAGATATATATATATATAAACAGATATATATGAAACCATCTCCAAAACAGTGAAGAATTGATGATATAAGGAGAAGCAAAAAGCAAAGACTAGAAAGGTAAGAAAATATATTTGATGAAATTAATTGCTACTGTTAAAACTGACCTCACCCATATTATTTGACTCAAGATAAATTTCTGTAAGGTAAAATTTCTGTACGCATGGCAAAACACAGAAACCACATTAAAATTCCCCATGTAATAAGATTCTCTCATACTTGTTAAATAATCTCAGTGCCTCCAGAGAAAAATAACATTCAATTATGATAAATATTAACGTCTTTTCTACTTATTACCATTGATATTTATTGTCTTCTTTACCTTGATCAACTACTTTTTGTTTTGCTTCTTCTATTCTTTTTAGTTCCTGTTGCTTTGCTTCCATGAGTTGTTTTTCTTCTTTTAAAGGATCATATTTTATTCCTATGGGATGCATACAAAAGAATCTTAATTACCTTAAATTTAAATATATTCATTCGAAAAAAAAATCCTTGAAAATAATCACTAATTCAAAGTCTGCAAAAATTTAGGGTAAAAAAACAATTTAATTTGAATTAATACCAAATTTAAATATTAAGATAGCTGTAAAAATTCCCCAAAAGTATTTTGAACAAATATAATTATCAAATATAAAGATTTTTCTTTAGCCAGGTATGGTGGTGCACGCCTGTAGACAAAGGTACTTTGGAAGCCGAGGCAGGAGGATTGCTTGAACCAGGAGTTTGAGGTTGCAGTGAGCTATGATGATGTCACTGCACTCTAGCCTGGCAACAGAACACGACCTTGCCTCAAAAAAAAAAAAAAAAAAATTTCCATCCATACAAAAGAGTAACTTAAATCATAATTTTTAAAATTTGACTTACTAGAAGAAGGCACTATGAGCAAATAAATTTCTTCCAATACAGCTTCAACTGGTTGGGTATAAAGGTTTTTCCATGGAATTACAAGGTTAAGATTACCTACAATTATTTTGAAGAAAAAAAAAAAAACAGGACAAAAAATATTATTCATTCAACCTACATTTATTGTCAGTCTATTTTCTGTCAGGCATTAGAAGAGAAACAAAGTAACCTTTGTCCTTAAGAGCTCAGTCACTTTACTGAAAGCTGTTTTACAACTAAAAACAATAAGGCTTTGTTGTGATGATTTGAAATAACTGTATTTATATCAGTATTGTTGGAAACCCACGTAGATTGTATTTACAAGTTTTTATTTATAATGATGTGTACTGTTAACATACCACTATTCTTCCCTTAATCAACAATCCTTGATAAAATAACTTCGAATTTTCTTGATTCTTACTCTAAACCTTTCTAAGTATTTTTCTTATAATTCAAAAAAAGTATACTTTATGTAACTGTGTGTATATACGTTTTTCATATACACACACAGTAATAATCATACATATATATATTACCACACAGTCTACATATATGAAAAATATATACACATACACAAATAATAAAAGATTCTGGGCAATATTAAAAAATTATTCAAACTAATGAAAATATTTTATGGCATTCCAATAGCAAGGTATTTTCAAAAGCATTAGGTTTCTTGAACTAAAAAACACTATGTGTTGGGTCCATTATATTACTAACTCCAATTTTGTGTATTAAGATTTCCATAATAAAGAGTTTTAACATACTTTTAAAATTTTTTTAGAAGTGTGAGCTTCTGGATTTAGAAGCCATTGCTGTAATTGGGGAAGAAATAGATTATTAAATACCCTAGTAATTAGGAAGGAAAAATATCTACTTAGATCCATCTCTTACATAACCCTAAAAACTCCATGTTTAGAAAACCCTAAATTCAGAAAAAAATTTCATCATACAATGTCACTTCACAAAAAAATTCATTATCTAATTTCTAAAAAAGGAATAATTCTCTAAGTTTTAAAATCAGAAAAGAGAGCGATCATTACACACTTGTATATAGACCAAAAATATAACCGAAATAAAATTAAGTATATTGGGAAAAAATACCTGTGACAAATTTGACACAGTTTTATTCACAAATGTACCAAATAAACTGCTTAAAACACACACATTAATACTCCAAAAAAGGCAAATGAACAAAAGGACAAAGGACAGTGACTAAATGTGTAAGTAATAAAAGAAACATAAATTATAACGTCTCATTTTCACCACTAAATCCTTTTGTAAAACACCAAACTTTTTTCTTTTCATTATAAAATGTAGACTCCTTGTAGAAAATTTGGCAAATTCAGAGAAATATAAACAGAAGTAATTCCAAAAACCTTCCACATAAGACAACTTCTAAAATACATACATGTGTATTTATACCTGATATATGTGTGACTCTGCATTCTAAATGAGGAAAACTTTGAAAGAGCAATAAGACTAACAACACCCAATAATAGCACAGGGACAATACATTCCTATAAAACTGAGTGTACTACTGTAACACTCATGTACTTCTATCACTCATCAAAATGTGACCCTACTGTATGCCGGGTAAGGTACTCAGTGGTGAGGATACAATAAAAATTAAGCCCACTTCTTCCCAAGAAATACAGTGTCTACTAGAAGACAAAAAAATAAATAATAATGATATTAAAGAATAAAAGATGCTATGATAGAGGTATACAAACAATACCTTAAATAATTCTCTAAATTATCTTAGATTTAGTCCAGTATACTTTCCACTACCTTATATTACCACTGAAAACTACCTTATTACCATTTTTAAACAAGATCAGGCAAGAGAAAAGAAGGAAGGCAGGCTCTACAAGAAATAGGTCTCTCTACTCTTCTGATATATTATTTTTACTTTCTTGAATTAAGATTAAATTTACATACACCAAAATATAACAATCATTATTGTAAAACTCAATGACACCACATATCCTGTATCAATCAGAATACAGCAATGGTAAGCAGTCAGAAAACTAGAAAACTGAAAAAAGGTCTGTGTTAGATGTAATGTTTTGGCTCTCAATTAACTCAACTTTAACACCTAAGGCCAGGCACAGTAGCTCACACCTATAATCCCAACACTTTGGGAGGCCAAGGCGGGAGGATTGCTTGGAGGCCAGGGAGTTTGAGACCAGCCTGAGCAACATAGACACCCTCCCCAACTCACCCACACCCATCATCTCAACAAAAAGTAAAAATAAAAAAAGTAGGTGGGCACAATGGCCTGCGCCTATAATCCTAACAACTCAGGAGGCTGAGGCTGAGGCGGATGATCACTTCAGGCCAGAAGTTCGATGCTACAGTGAACTGTGACCTCTCCACTGCACTCCAGTTTGAGCAACAGAGCAAGAACCTGTTCCTCACACCCCCCAAAAAAATGTATAATTTCTCAGGTATCAAATACTGAGCAAGGGATATACGGCTCCCATAATATTTTTACGTTACACAACTAACTAAGCTCTACCTAGACAAAAACATATGATTATTTTCAATAAATGCCCAGAAACATTTAAAAGATCACATTTTAGAGATATTAGTCATATTATTCTGGTTGCACATCCATCAAGGACGACAATTCAATAATAAATATGGCTTACCTATATGGCCAACTTTAACTTTAAATGGTACATCCAGTTGACTCTATAAAAAAAAAAAAGTGTGTGTGTGTATACATATATGCAAAACATTAGTACATAGAGTTCAACAACACAGATAATTACATTTTTCTTCCAAAAATTATTTGAAGGGTTTTTTAATTAATTTACACATCCTCTTTACCACCAACATTTATTTAAACATATATACAACTGAAATATTATTCTCAAATCCATAAAGTTCAGGTTGGCTGCTCTTTTTATAATTAGGGTCTACAGTAACACTGACCACAAAAAAAACCCTACCAGAATCATCACCATTTTTGTATTATTTTAAGAAAAGAGTGGGAAATGCTACTGTAAATTTACACTTTTCAGGAGATTAAAACTTCATTTTGCAAAACTCGCACTTTGCAAAACATATCTTCAAAAAAAATTATTCACATTCGATGGTTGAAAGGGCAGCCTGAAAATAAATGGTGCTAGGAAAACTGGATATCCACTTGCAGAAACATGAAGTTGGACCCTTATCTTATACCATACACAAAAATTAATTCACAATGGATCAAAGGCCTAAACATAAAAGCTAAAATTATGAAATCCTTAGAGGAAAACACAAGGGAAAATCTTCATGACATTAGACTTGCTAATGATTTCCTTGATGTGATAATAAAAGCACAGGTAATGAAAAAAATAGTTGAACTGGTCTTTATCAAATTAAAAACTTTTATGCATCAAAGGACACTATCAACAGAGGGATAAGGCAACCCATAAAATGGGGGAAATATCTGCAAATCATGTATCAACATGAAGAATATATAAAGAACTCCCACAACTCAGTAACACCAAAAAACCGTGGTTAAAAAGTGGCAAAGAACTTAATAGACATTTCTCCAAAGGACATAGACAAATAGCAACATGCAGATGAAAGGATGCTCAATGTTACTAGTTATCAGGGAAATACTAATCAAAATAAGCTACCACTTCACACCCATTAAGATGGCTATTATTAAAAAAACCAAAAACAAATGTTGGAGGATTTGGAGGATGTGGAGAAATTAGAACACTCATGCATTTCTGAAGGGAATGTAAAATGGTGCAATCGCTATGGAAAAAACTTTGGCAGTTCCTAAAAAAGCTAAATACAGAATTACCATATGATCCAGCAATTCCACTCCTACACTTGTATATACCCAAAGAAACTGAAAGCAGGTACTAGAACAGAGACAAGTACACCAAATTTCATTGCAGCATTATTCACAAGAGCCAAAAGACAAATACAACCCAAGTGTTCATCAACAGGTGAATGAATAAACAAAATGTGGTATATATACATAGAGTGGGATATTACTCAGCCATAAAAATGAATGACGTTCTGATACATGCTATAATATGAATGAACCTTGAAGACGTTATACTAAGTGAAATAAGCCAGATATAAATGGACAAATATGGCATGATTCTACTTATATGCCTAGAATAGCCAAATTTAGAGACTGAAAGTAGATTAGAAGTTACTAAGGCCTATGGAAAGAGGGAAGGGAGAGTTACTTCTTTTGGGATGTGAAAACTTTGGGACATAGATACTAGTTAGGGTTGCACAACATTGTGAATGTAATTAATGCCACTGAATTGTATGCTAAAAAGTGGTTAAAACAGTTTTTAAAAAACTTAGAAACAACTGGAAAACAAGCATTCAAAATAAAACCATATGAGAATAAATAAAAATGTAAGTATTTTTAAATAGGAAAAATTATACTGTCAGTTTGTGCTTTTAGGGAGATTAAAATTCTATTTTGCAATATTTATATTCTGAAAAAATTATTTCTAAAAAATTTTCTAGAACTTAAATAATTTAAGGTAGCAAACTGAATCAGGAAGAAGGGTACATAATTAAACACAACATTACAAATTTATCACAGAAAAAACCTACCAGGGCATTTTCTTTAATTTGAAGATTCTTGAGGGCCACAGCTCCTAAAAAAGATTATTAAAAAAATAAACTTCAAACGATCAAGTATTTTTCATTTCTGATCATCACACTAAGGAAAAACAATCATAAATAATGTACATAACAGAAAACAGAATCTATTTGCCATCTCATTAGCTCACCTTCATTCTTCTACACAGTCGTAAGACGGTATGTTTGACCAAAACTTCACTGATTTTAAATTCTGACCTCTGCAGTTGTAGCTCAATGTTAATGTATACAAACGTTTTAATCAGAATTATATAAACAATACGAATCTAACAAAGTAGCATGACACAAGATCAATATGCAAAAAGTGAATTGTATTTAAATATGCCTGTAATGAACAGTTAAGGGGAAAAAAATTTTAAAAATCCAAAATCAATTAGCCCCAAGATATGTAAATATAAATTTCCCAAATTCAAATGCAAAAAAGAAAACGAGAAAAATAACAAAACTAGACTGTCCAAGAACTGTAAGACAATTACAAAAGCAGTAACATACAGGTGATGGGACAACTGAAGGGAAAAAAAGGAGACAGAAGAGCAAAAAAAAAAAAAAAAAAAAAAAAAAAAAAAAAAAAAAAAAAAAAAAAAAAAAAAAAAAAAAAAAAAAAAAAAAAAAAAAAAAAAAAAAAAAAGAAAAGAAAAGAAAATCTGGAGTAATGATGGCCGAGAAATTTCCAAATTAATGATAAAAATACCATAGATCCAGGAAGCTCAGAAACCACTAAGCAGGATAAATACCAAAAACCTACATGTAGGCATGTCAAAATCAAAGTGCAGAAGATCAAAGACAATCTCAAAAGAAAGCAGAAAGGAAAAAAAAAACCCATACCTGTAGAGTTACAAGTAGAAGAACTGTATCACACCACTTTACAAACCATGAAAGCAAAATGAGTAAAATATGTAAAGTGTTGAACAAAAACAACAACCAACCTAGAATTCTGTACCCACTGAAATTATTCTTCAAAAGTAAAAAGGAGGGAACGATGCCAGAGAGATGGCGTTCTATGAAGCTATAGGCCCTCATTCCCCCAAAGAAACATCAAGTAAACAAAAAACTGACCAAAATAACTGTGGGAACTCTAGAAACTGGTTAAGGATCTACAGCAATGAAGCAAATACCCAACCAAGAAAAAAGGAAAAGCCATACCACAAGTGGGCAATAAAGATGACATTGTTAACACTGCAGAAAAGTATCTACAGACCACATGGTGAAACTGCGTCATGAGCTTACCAAAGTCTAGACTAGAGTAGTATGTACTTGTAACAGAACAAGAAATCACGTCAGTTTATAAAATCAAAAAGAGACTTCTAAGACAAAAACCATCATTAGTAAGGCAGACGGTTCTGGAGGAAA
Source organism: Indri indri (assembly GCA_004363605.1). Taxonomy (NCBI): domain Eukaryota; kingdom Metazoa; phylum Chordata; class Mammalia; order Primates; family Indriidae; genus Indri; species Indri indri. The sequence goes on from RJWJ010025400.1 coordinate 22,501, forward strand.
CATTAAAAAAGCTATCCAGCAGAATGCCGCCTCATCCCTACAGGACCAAACTCGTGGTCCCTCCACTGCTCCTGATGTTTCTTCCCACCTAAAAAAATACAGTACGGTATACGATAACCTTTTAGTCAAAACACAGCATTATAGTAGAGACTGAAAGCCTGCTGTTGTTTGTTGCTTCTATTGTTTAACAGCTGATACAGGTGTGCTAGAGATGCGGCTGTGCTACTTACTTACACTTAACACATTATTGTACTGTATTAGTGGTATGTTATATTTCTTACTGTTAAGTACTTACATGTGAATAAGTGTAATAAAATGGCTATTTATTGGTAGCGCATAAATTCAGAGTCAGGAATAATGGTGATGCCAAATAATTACAGACTGTCCACATGCGTGGCTGAGATAGTGGTATTTTTGCTTTCTGATGGTTCAATATACACAAACTTTGTTTCTTGCAAAAATTATTTAAAATATTATATAAAATTACCTTCAGGCTATGTGCATAAGGTATACATGAAACATAAATGAATTTCATGTTTAGACGTGGGTCCCATCCCCAAGATACCTCATTAAGTATATGCAAATATTCCAAAATCTGAAAAAAATCCTAAACACTTCTGGTCCCAAGCATTAAACGTAAGGGATACTCAACCTGTACTAATATCAGACATATAGACTTTAAGTCAAAACCTGTTACAAGAAACAAAGGAGGGCATTATATAATAATAAAAGGGACACTTTTTACTAAGAAGATACAATAATTATAGACACATATGAACCGAACATCAGAGCACCAAAACATATGAAGCGAATGTTGACAGAATTGAGGAGAATATGAAGCAAATGTTGACAGAATTGAGGAGAGAAATAGATAGCACTACAATAATAACAGGATACTTCAATACCCCACTTTCAATAATGGATAGAACAATCAGACAGGAGATTAATAAGGAAATAGAGGATGTGAACAACACTATTGACCAACTGGACCAAAAAAATATACAGAACACTTCACCCAACAATACAATATACACTTTTCTCAAGTGCACATGGACATTCTCCAGGATACACCATATGTTATGTCACAAAACAAGTGTTGAAAAGTTAGAAAAGAGAAAAGATGACATATAAATGGGCAGAAGGATATATGAAAAAATGTTCAACAACACTAATTATCAGGGAAATGCAAATGAAAACCACAATGAAATATCACCTCCCCCCAATTTGAATGGCTATCATCAAAAGGACAAAAAATAACAAATGCTGACATGACTGTGGAGAAAGGGGAACTCTTACACACTGTTATACTAAGTAAAATAAGCCAGGCACAGAAGACAAATACCACAGGATCTCAATCATAGATGGAATCTAAAAAAGTGATATCATAGAAGTAAAGAGTAAAATAGTGGTTACCTGAGGCTGAGGAG
>RJWJ010025401.1:0-23923 GCA_004363605.1 Indri indri
TGTATAAGAAAAGGTGGAAAATAAAAATGTATATGCTACATATTTGCAAAAGAAATACTAGAAGGATAAAGCAAAAACTTATGAAAATGCATATTTATAAGAAGTGGAGGGGCATTCTCCGTCCTCGTGCCCCTTTTCCTACACTTTCCTCTTCTCCCCAACCGGAGGAGCCACTCAGCCCGGTGCATTCAGGTGGAGCCCCTGCTGCTACCCCTGGCACCTGAGCAGAGCGCGAAGAGGCCCTGGCCAGGGAGAAAGAGGAACCGGCTCCTCAGCAGCAGCAGCCAGAGAGGCCCACCCGCCCCCTGCCCGGTCACAATGCAGCCTGCTTCTGCAAAGTGGTCCGTCTTCTTTGAATTTTGTGAAGACAGTAAAGAAGTTAATGTAAATTTTGAAAAATCCAAACTCACATTCAGTTGTCTTGGAGGAAGTGATCATTTTAAACATTTAAATGAAATCGATCTTCTTCACTGTACTGATCCAAATGATTCCAAGCATACAAGAACGGACAGATCAATTTTATGTTGTCTACGAAAAGGAGAATCTGGCCAGTCGTGGCCAAGGTTAACAAAAGAAAGGGCAGAGCTTAATCGACTTAGTGTGGACTTCAATCATTGCAAAGACTGGGAACATGATTCAGATGAAGACAGGTCTAATTCTGATGGTTTGTCTGAGACAATGAACAATGTGGGTGGTGACGAGGATGTGGATTTACCAGAAGTAGATGGAGCAGATGATGATTCACAAGACAACGATGATGAAAAAATGCCAGATCTGGAGTAAGAAACACTGTCGTCGCCCGGATTTTGAGAAAGACAAGTAACTTCTTTCCAAGATTTCACAACTGAGAGAATTCCTGAGTTGATAGCTCTAAAGGCAGATGCTGTATTGGCCTCCTTTAACCCATTTTTCAACCTGTGTGCTTGTTAAAGTCTTCAGTAAGCACTGATATATAACACTGTATGGGGCAATTTTAATCTGCTAAGGCAATAACTTTATGCATGAACATTTCTCAGACTTCCGTGCAGCTGTTGAGGTCCTGGGCAATTGATACAGCAGTTGTGATAAATAAAAACATTTCATCTAGGTCTCCTTTTGTTCATAACATAGATACCGACATGATAGGAATTTCTCGGCTTAGGGAAAGATAGCTAAATTTTAGATATTTAGAACATGGACTCAAAAGTGGCTGAAACAAAGTGGCTGACACCTTAAACTGGTAACCTGCTGCTCCTCTTGTGTCTCTTCCAAGATTGTTCCACTAACATTTATTTTTCAAAATATTTACTCCACATTATTGTACGTAAGTGATCACTTGTCAGTGTTCCAGATATATCTTAGCTACAGCTAGTGCATGTCCTAACTTAGATGGTTTTTGAAGCCTGTACATTTGGTATTGTTTGGCCCTCAAGCTTTTACATCTCTTAGCAGCATGGAGGACGAAGAAAGCTGTACATTGTTGCTTGAGAATCTGTACATGTAGACCGGATTTGAATTGCACTGTCAGTATGGAAAATGAGTGAAAAAATCTTAATACACTATTGGATTTTTTATTTCTTTTCTTTTGATTCAGCTTATACCAGCGCTGAAAACCTCAATTTATGTTCATTATGACAGTGAAGATTTTTTAAAATGTCTACATTCTTTATAATACACTTCTGGAAGACTCCTTGGTTGTCCCTTTAAGCATCTGGCTTACTGTAATTTCATGTATTTACCACTTACGGGAATGGAGTTTTTATTTTTATTTGAGGGAGAATTTGGGATTATTCCTCTGTTTGAAACAGAGGCATGCTATCATGTCACAGGAAGCCTTTTTAAAGTGGATCTGTAATAAAAAAAATTGTAAATGCACTTTGCAACAGATGGAAAAGAAAATGTTATGATTTGATTGAAATAAACTAAATGTGTTGTCCTCCTAAAAAAAAAAGAAAGAAGTGGAGGGGCATGACGTGGAGAGGACAGGGCTGGGCTTTTCTTTATGTAAATGTTTAACATATTTGACATTAAATTAAAAGGGGGGAAACAAGCCTATAATCTAATGAAACAGAAACACGTAAATATAATTATGTCTCAAATTAATAGCACAACCACACAGAGCAAGAATAACTTCAAGTAACCTTTGGACACACTGCTCTGTATATCCTTGTCCATATATAGACTAAAGACAAAAAGAACCACAGAAATCTCAAACTTCACTAGTAGGTTTATTGTTAGTAGTAATTTTGAAATGAATTTAAGTGTATCATAGGATAAAAAAATGAGCATATTAATGTTTTACGAACCAAAATGTTCTAAGAAAGAGAAAAAGAAAAAATATAAAACAGACCTATCAAATCAGAACTGTGATTCTGATTCTGAAAAACATTTTGTTTTTCAAAAATGTACTGTTTTCGACGATGCCATAAATGCATAAAGAAATAAATAATTGAAATGTTTGAGGAAGGTGGAAAGTGCAGCAGTGAGATTATAAAGCATTACAAAGTGGGGAAGTGGCGCCCATGTTCTAAAACCAAGCGAACGAGAAGGAGCAGCAGGACCAGGCAGGGGATGCTAAGAGCAGGAAAGAACAGAAGTCTGGGTGGGGCAGAGAGGAAAAAGAGAACGTACATGAGGTATAAATAACATGTGGAACAGAGTCACGAGGAGTCCAGAATCCAGGAAAAAGATTAATTTTAGGAAGACGGTTCTTACTCTGAGAATAGAGGGAAGCGGCAGATGACGTACTAAGGGGAAGATATAAAGTGCAAAACTTACTTGCAGGTGTTCACGCTGGCTGACTCCAGTCGGTCCTACAATATACGGGTAGGCATCTGGTGGGGGACAAAGCCAAGTGACCCTACCGCCAGCACACTGTGTGTGGTTTAAGGGCTTTGCTACAAGGTGCGATGGGACTGCAAAAAAAGGGCACTGGACTCGAGCTGGGGGCTCAGGCTCCAAATGTGGAGGGTGTGAACGAGTTCAGCAGAGCAGGGGCAGAGAGGCGTCAGCACATGCAAAGGTGGGGAGGTCTGGAAACACACGGCTGGCTAGGCGAGTGACCAGAGTCACAGCTGGCCAGAGCTAGGTGAGAGGTGGGCCAGCTGGGAAAGGTCTCAGAGGCCTCGGAATCTGAACTTCACCCTGAAGGCTCCCCAAGGTGGAGGGAGGATTTTGGGCAGCTGAGTGAAACCATCAGCTAGGGATTTTAGAAGAGCTAGAGAAGGAGGAGACAGGAGGGACAGAAACCTAGTTAGTGCCCCTCCATGAGGGATGACTAAGCAGTGGAGAGAGAACAGATCCTGGAGGCATATTTATGAGGTCGAATTAACGGGAGGGAGCAGTCATGTGAAAAGTGGAATTAGAGCTAAGACGAGAGGAGCCTGGAGTATCCTGACCACCACCTAGACAGCCCAGGGCCATCTAGGATGAGTAAAGAGAACTGCTGCATCCGCGCTCAAGTCCTTCTGGAATAGGAGACAGCTGGGTGCCAGGGGGACAAGATTTTGCATGAGCTTTGAAGTCTCTTCCCAGCTTAATATTAACCAAATTTTAGCTATTAATATTTACTCAGTCTGATCTAACCAAAACTTAGGTTATGATGTCACCTTCTGAGCCAATAAACGACATCTCTCTATAGAAGTGGGATGGGGCTGGGAGGACCTTCCACCCTCCACGAGAGACAGCTAAGTGCAAAGAGCACAGCGAATTAATGAATTGAGGTTTACACTGACCCAAGGAGAAAGTTGGAGCAGGAAGCTACCAGCAGAAAATGTCTGGGATGATCAACAGCCACCTACCAATTGGTTTCTTCAGGCTCTCAGAGTCTTTGTCACTTTTTGACAAATTTGACCGTTGGTTAGGAGTGATCAGTGAAGTAGTCAGAACACAGGCTTGGAGTGGTTTGTCTCAGCAAAGACAGCCCATAAACCAGCCTATGAACAAGCAGGCCCCCAATGCCAACCATGGGTACAGGGGAGCTTCTAAGTGAAAGCAGGGCAGAAGGCAGGGGTCAGAAGACTTTAGTAGGACATACAAATGAGATACAAAGTAGGAATTAGCAACTCAGGCACCTCCCCAGAACTGGCACATTGCTAAGCGTTGTAACTAGGGCAGTCAAGGAGGTCACTCAAAGACAGACTAACATTTTGTGCACACGGTAATTTTAAAAACTACTTTTCCAAAAAGCTTGCTGTGGTTTTTTTAATTAGATTTTTAAGAACTCTCAAGAAAAAGGCTTTATTTAAGACAGACATCTTTAATTAGCGCTACCATTAGCCCATTAACCCAGCGGTCACAATTAAACGTGGGGATAGACAAACTCTCGGTAGCCAATCAGCTGCCAGTCCTCCCCGAAGCGCATCGCATGGAGCGCGGGGGCCGCCTGGACGGTGCTGGTGCCTGCAGGAAGGAGTAAGAGCCACGCCAGGGTCTCTCCCTCTTCCGACACTTGACCTTCACCCGAATCACCTGTCTCCGGCTTCGTAAAAGGGTCTGAGGTCACTGGAAATGGGGAATGGGCTTGCTACTGAAGTTCCCCAAACAAACACCTTAGCCCTACAAAGCGTTTTCTGAGACATCTACGGTCCCACAAACACTGCGCACACACTCCCCTTTGCATTCTGTTCAAGTAGCAGCACTGCCGTTCATTCCCTACAACTATTTTGGGGGAACAAAAAAAAAGGAAAGAACCCATTGGTGAGCTTGTTATTTTGCAGTTTTAGGCTTCATGATTTTACTTCCAAAGGATTCTATCAAGAGTATTTTGAAAAATACTTAGGTTTGGTGAGATAAAAAATACTCTGTATCTTTTCCTCATAAAATTGTTTCAAAAGGAAAGTGGAGATTCTTGGATCTGGAGTCCAAGACACAGCAGTCGAAGCTATGAGGCAGCAGCAAGCTGCTCAGGCGGCACCTCTGCCGAGCTGTGGAGAAGGAACAGCTCTGTCACAGTGTCGACCTCTGGCAGGTCCCAGAGATCCAGCCCTGCGCCATCAATCCTCCCAAACAGGAGCTACCTGTCACAAGCTGTCTACAGAGCATTTTACAAGAGGTACAATTTATGGCCAGATTGTACATCCTGGTCTCTTATTTTTTTTTTTTTTCTTCTCTCTTCCTTTCATCTTCATTTCCCCCATCTTTGGTTCCCTTTTCAATCTCTTCCTTCTTTTACTGTTTATTTTGATTATTTTATTATTTCTTTTGAGCTCTTGTTCAAAGGCCTACTGCCTCCCTGCAATAGCACAATGTTAATCCTTTGCCCCAATCCCATTTGATCCTCAGAGATAGTCCCCATCTAGTTTGACCTTTTCCAACTTTATCCCCAAATAGTCTCAGTGCATTGCAAAAAAAAAAAAAAATTGACATCATAGATGTGGGGTGATAATGTCCCATTTGTATATCTAGAATTATGTGGTTATTAAGGGGTAATAAGTTATTAAGAACTGCTATAACAAGTTACAATAAATGTAGTGGCTTAAAATAACACAAATTCATTCTCTCACAGTTCTGAAGGTGTCAGCAGGGCAGGTTCCTTTGGAAGCTTCAGGGGAGAGCCTGCCTCCTTGCCATTTGAGCTGCTGAAGGTCACCTGCATGCTCTGGCTCATGACCCCTTCCTCACGTCATTCCAACCTCCTGCTTCCACTGTCGCGGCTCCTCCTTCTGTAGTCAAATCTCCCTCCACCTCTCTCATAAGAAAATTTGTGTGATTACATTTAGGGCCCCCCCCCGAATAATCCAGGAAAATCCCTCCATCTCTTAATCACATCTGCAAAATCCCTTTTGCCATTTAAAGTAACCCGCAGGTTCCAGGAATTAGGATGTGAATATTTTGGGGGCCATTACTCAACCTACTGCAGGGGCTAAAGGAAATCCATCCATTTCTATTACTTTCAAGAGAGTCACTGAAGGGGAGTGACATCACGTCAGAGATGACACGAATCTCCTCTTATTAGAAGAAATGGTAAATCCAGTACCTTATTGATAATATATTATTTATGACATCTCATAATTTATCTCAGCTTATTAGTGTATCATAACATGAAAGCCATAAAACTAACATATTGGAGAGCTGGTATGGTAGGCATAAGTCTAAGGTGGCCCCCAAGATTCCCAACCCTTGGTCTATGTACCTGTATAACCCTCTCCCTTTGACACTGGGTGGGACCTGTGAATATTATGAAGTGTCACTCCCTTGACTTCACGAGACTTTGTCAGAGCAAACTGGACTGAGACTCTCCTGCTGACTTTGAAGCAAGGTGCCAGGTTGTGAGAGGGCCCTGTCACTATTACCTTAGGGTAGATTTATAGGAGCTGAGAGTGACTCCCAGGTAATAGCCAGCAAGAAAACGAGGACCCCATTCTAGAACTGCAAGGAAATGAATTCTGCCAACAACCTCAATGAGCTTGGAAGAAAACCTCAGGTGAGATAGCCTCAGACAAGATCACAGCCCCAGCTGCTACTTTGATTTCAGCCTGATGAGACTCTGAACAGAGGACCCAGCTAAGCCCATACCAGAGTCCTGGCCCATGGAAACTGTGAGATAATAAATTTGTGTTGTTTGAAGCCACTAAGTTTGTGGTAAGTTGTTATGCAGTAATAGAAAACTAATACAGTTGGCGAGCATAGCATTTGGACAGGGAGTTACATGGATAGACTTTGGGAGGGTCAATAAACTACGTGAAGTTATATGAAAATCTTAGAGTACCCATAAACATGTGCGTTTAACTAAGGAGTGGGTCCACAACTTGGATCATAACCTCACGGGCCAGTGGCCCAAGATAGACGAAGAACACTAAATTAGGGGTTGAATAGAGCAGTCCAAAGCTAACCTTTTGAGATGTTTCTTTCGAGGTACCAGTCCGGCATGGTATCAAAGAGTAGGGAGATTCTATAAAGAAAAAGTGGGGACGAATAAACCATTGTTTGTTGATGTCCTTCTATCTCTTACCACACAGGGCAAGGTGGAGAGTGAAGACTTAGGGGTATATTTCATTGCAAAGTATTTCTGCAGAGTGAATTACAGCACAGCCTCCCTCCCCTCGGGCAGGGCTCACTGCCTTTAACAGTCCCTGTGCACAGCAGGCAGTGCCTACCCCCTGCTAAAGCTGCCTTCCTCAATTGTCACCTGGACCCCCAGCCCCCTTACGTAACACTCTGCTTTGGTTCCTCACTGCTGCATGGAAAAATGCTTCAAAACCCTTTTCCCTTCCCTAAATGAACTCAAAGTCCTCTCCCTTCATCTCAAGAGTAACAGCACAAACTCTTTTCCACCCATTCAGGTGACCAATGACTGATGGAGTAACACCTTTTTATTACATGATCTCTTAGCAACCAAAAGAGTCAAACTGCCTGGGAATCTAACCGATCAGGCTTTGAATTCGAAGCACATACATTCATCCAATGTCAATAACATGCTATGTACTGATCCCTACTGAGTGACCTAAAAGCTAAAATGGAAAGATTCAGAAATAAACCTTGGATTAGCAAATGAGACTGCTGTTAAATGGGCAAAGGCTAATGAAGCTATAATTTATTTTATCCAGTTCAGCATTTATTTCCTGAGCACTTGCAAATATGCGACCCACTGAGTTAGGCTCTTTGGAAAATACAAAGATTCCTAAAATAAGTTCCGTATATTCCCAAGGTTAGGATATGCTGGTGGAAGACACACAAAAACTCAGTAGACTCTTTTAAGGCAGGAAGAAATAAGTTGTATAATAGAGATACAAACGATATCGTGGGAGAAAGGAGAAGATAGGAAATCTGACTCGGTGCCTTGAAGAATGAGTAGGTGAGGGCGGATGGGATATTCCTTCCAAACGAGAGGAGAATACAAAGGTGAGGAAAAAGCTAAACATGCACGACGTGTGCAGAGAGGTTGAGGAGTGTGAGACGGGAGCACAGGCTGACAACCGGGCACAACCGGACACGAGGAGGAAAGGCAGGATGGGACCCAACCGTAGGAGATCATAATAGGCCAGTTTTATCCTACAGGGAATGAGATGCCAGAAGGGACTTTCACTGCGGTGGTGTTGCTGCTGCTATTGTGTGTGTGTGTGTGTGTGTGTGTGTGTGTGTAATCAGGAGAGTAATAGAATCTAAACAGTGCTTTAAGAAAGTAACCATGTCAGCAGTAGAAAAATCGTTTATAGAAGCAAAAGATTACAGAAGTGAAAAACAGGAGTCCATGATAATAATGCAGGTTCTGCTAGATAACACTTATTAAACACTACGCACTTTGCTTGTATTGTCTTATTTAATCTTCAAGACAACCTCACAACGTAGGTACTATTATTAATTTCATTTTCTGCCTGAGAAACCGAAGGCTTAGAGAACCTAAGCACTTGTCCAAGGTCATAAAGCTAGTGGGTGGCACGAACAGGTTCCTAAATCAGGTCTGGCTCCTAAGCCCAAGTTTTTACTACACCATTTCTAAAGTGACAAGATCTGGACTAGGGCAGTGGCGGGTGATACGGGAAACATATCAGGGGTAGACTCAACTGGACTCGGTGGCAGATTAGATTTGGGAATGGAGAAGAGAAAGAAATCAAATAAAACTAAAAGATTTCTGGCCCAGGTGTCTGCAGGTAAGGATGTCGCAGGCCAGGAGGATGGAATAGGACTGAAAGCTCTAAGACTGGCTGCAGCAAATGCAGAGCTCCTAAGTCTGGGAATCTCATGGGCGACCTTGGCTCAGACATTAGCACTCCATTCTATGAGAAGCTAACCAGCCATGGGCTAAAGGTTTTCTCATCAACAGATGTTCAGTGGAAGAGGAAGTGGCCTCCCAGTACACCAACCACGTGGGAGGCTCTGACCCCTCTGTGTGCACCCAGCACCTGCGCCCCCACTGGCAGCCAGCCACCCCCCATGATTGCCAGCCAGGTCATTTACTTGTCATCTTATTATCTTTTTGGTTCTCCTGTTGGCCAATCTATCCATTAAACACATCTTTACTACCAAACAGAAAAGCACAAAGCCAGACGGTGAAATTCAAAGTGATGAAATTTTTCCCATTAGTGTTTCTGATTAAAGGTTTTCAAGGGCAGAAATTACAATTACTGGGCAAAATGAAATCTGTGAAATCAACAGGTTTTTTCCTAAAATCTAACAACATGAAGAGCTCGAAATTTATTGTGTAAAGATCAGGTATCAGGAAGCCATTCCTAAGTCCCAAGTGACTTAAGTTTGCAGCCTCTGTATGTGTTTCCAGCAAATATGTGGGTGATGATACTTCAGAGCTTCAACATCAGTCATCTTCCTCCTCTTTTCACTGATTTCCCTTATAATCGGGCATCTTCTTCCACAACAAACCTGTAGTAATAAGTAACAAACCCCCTCCTCAGTGATCCCCCAAGAGTTGACAGCCCCTCAGGAGTTACATCGGGCTCACCAGTGACTCCTCAAGTGTGATTTGCTGATGAGGACAATCCTAAATCCTGTGAAACTATCCACTTTCACCAAATCGAACCTTCCCCTCACCATCTCCTAAATTAATATTAGGCTAAGTGGCATCTATTTTTGATAGTGACTGACCCTTCTGGAGTAACAAATTCCAAAGTTATTCCATTTCCTCAATCGCTTTTCTTTCATTCTTGCCATGTATTGTGAACCGCATCGGGACAGTAGTTTGCATGTGTTACATGATTTGTAGTTTGTCCTTCAGAAACATTCTGATGTCGAATGAGTCATCTCTTGCATACTTAAGGAAATCATCATTGTCACTTCACCTTTTATCATCTTTACTTTCTTAAGAGCCAGTAAGAATTGGAGTAATAGAAAGCTGCTTCTTATTAGCACTTTCATAGACATTACATGAGGTTAATAATGTTCATAAAATCCCTCAAAGTTAAGTACAAGCCCAGCCAACATGAGTCTACCATAGAGAACAGAAAATGGAAGCCAGCACACAACCAATACCGCCATCTGTTGGTGCCAGGAAGGGCTGATCCACTTTTGTTTGGGACTGTGGCTTTGTTTCTACCTATCAAAGTTAGTACTTCTAAAATTCCTAATTATAGGAACCACTATCTCTCTTTTGGAGCCTGGTAAAAGTAAAAGCAACCATCTCCAAAAACATCTTAGATAACCATGGCAATACAAATTTCAATTTCTACTATTTCTTTAACTGCAAAGGTAGCCATAATTTGTTCGGTTAGATGTGTTCTCAGACAAATATTTGTCTTTGCAGAATCCACACTACATGGAAAAATATTTTCATATCACTCTTGGAGCTGACATTTTAAAGCATTCTTGCAGAAATGCATATGTTCTCACATACAAGCAAAGTTTACTCATTTATAAATATTGAGCTTTTCAATGCTAAATATTTATAGACAATAGAGAGTATTAGGAAGTCCACTGGATCAAAAGTCAGCATGAAGATTCTCATCCAAGCTGCCACTCAGTTCTATGAGCTTTGTCAAATCCCAACTCTTAATTTCTTTATATATAAAATGGAGTTATAATGTCAATTCTCTTTACCGAATGGGTCTGTTGAGAAAAGCAGTCAACATACAAAAATGTTTGTAAAAGCAAGAAGTATGACAAATTTTAAATAGTCTCATTATCATCTTGCTTAACTCAAAGAAGTTTCTTACACACACATCTACCACCACCTGTCATCATCTGATTTATCTGGTGTGTGTTTTTTGCAGATATCTGAATCTATTTTATATTCCTCCCAAAGTTTAACTCATTAAAAAGAATATTTTATTTAAAAAGAAGAAGAGAATTGTGAAATGGAATAAAAAATAAGTGTTTCAGTTTCATATACATGTAAGCCCTTTCCTGGTCCTACTAACATACATTTAACATTGATATTAACCATGTAAAATAAATAAATGATGCCACATTACATTAAGGGAGAATTTCTAGACTCTCTTCTCCCTTTGAACTTAAGAAATCCCATTGCTAGCACCCTATTGTGCACAGTTAATTCAGGACCGATAAAATTAGATTTACATACACCTTGTCTCTTATCTTCTTTAATACAATATCAGTGGTGTTCTGCCAGCTCCAGCGTGAGAGGTATAATGTTAATGATGCTTATGTTAACATTTATACTTTAATTTCTATACCCATTATTATGGAATGGCCTATCCAGTATCTCTTGAAAACGATCATTTTTCTTAGCTTCTTTTCTGCCGGGAAATTTTTACCTGCTCGAAGAATAGGGAGTCTACAGTATCTTCCGTCCCCTCAAGGTGGTCCTAGAATCATGGGGGGGAAAAGTTTACTTCTTCAACTCACAAATAGAGACTTCTTTTCTAGTTCAAGAGCTTGGCTGCCTTATTTTTCAATTTTATTTTATCCTCTTTTTCTTAAGAAAGCAATTAAAAGTCTCATAGACCCAATTACTGAGTCTAGCAGCTCTGAGAACACATAACGAAAATCCATGTTGGTCCCCAGCACTATTTATATTCCCTTTGTTTATTCTTTGGCTTGTTGTCTCATTAGGCTTGGGGAGATCTGTTTTATCAAAGTCACTGTTGCCAGGAAACATAAGAACAAAATGGAGAAGAACATCTAAGAGGAGAATGAGTTTATCCTCTCTCCCATCCCCAGCCACACACATATGTTCAAGGGAAGAACCCTGAACACACTCACTTACTGTCATGTTCACTCAGACTCACCCAAATCCAAATGTAAACACAACAGATGTTCCATCAAATGTGAGCAAATACTTTTCTAAATATTTTACTGCCCTTTACCAAATTAGCATCCACCTAGGACTCCCACTAGGCCACAGGTGTGCTGAGCCCAGGCCTCCTTGCTCCCAGCTCCACGTTGTTTTCATTACACATGCCGTGTTTGCTGACAGGGATGTGCAAAACAACGACACGGCCACATTTTCCTTCACTGTAAGCACTTCTTTTTTCCCCCAGCTTTTTGGGGGTATAATTGAAAATCAAAATTGTATATATTTAAGGTGTACAATATGACATTTTCATATATATGTACATTATGAAATGATTACCACAATCAAGCTAATTAACATATCCCCCACTTCACATGGTTTCCTCTGTGTGTATGTGTGTGTGTGTGTGTGTGTGTGGTGAGAACATTTAAGATCTACTCGCTTAGCAAATTTCAAGTATACAATGATATTATTAACTATAATCACCACATTGTACATCAGATCCCCAGAATCCATTCATCCTGCATAACTGAAACTTTTTAACCTTTGACCAACATCTCCCCATTTCTCCCACTCTCCAGCCCTCACAACCACCTTCTATTCTCTGCTTTATGAGTTCAACATTTTTAGATTCCACATATAAATGAGATCATGCAATATTTGTCTCTTTGTTACTGGCTTATTTCACTTAGCGTAATGTCCTCCAGGTTCATCCATATTGTCAAAAATGGCAGGATTCCCTTCTTTTTTAAGACTGAATAATATTTGAGAGAGAGAGAGAGAAAGAGAGAGAGAAATAAGGCACGTTTTCCTTATCCATTCATCCATCAATGGACACTTAGATTGGTTCCATCTCTTGGCTATTGTGAATAATACTGCAATGAACATGGGAATGCAGCTATCTCTTTGAGATACTGACTTCATTTCCTTTGGATATGTACCCAGAATTGGGATTGCTGGGTTATATGGTATTTCTAATTTTTTGAAGAACCTCTATACTATCTTCCATACATTTGTACCAGTTAATTTACATTCATACCAGTGTACAACGAACGGTTCCTGCCTTTAGTTGTGAAACCACTTTGAAGCTCTTTGGATAAACAAGCTCACTGTTATACCAAGGAGGAGAATGAGACAAGAAACGCAAACGACCAGAACGACAGTCAGGGAGGGTTGGTTGGCCAAAGGGCCATCCTTTGAAGTCAGGCGAGCAGAACATTCAAGACCCCTACGTGTTTAGGCACTGAGGACATGGTCCTTCCTGAATGTCATAGATGGAGTGAGACGAAAGCAGGCATTGCTGGATGTATGTGCTTATGCCTGGTCCTGAAAGGTGGTACATATCTTGGGGGATTAGAGTGAGAGGTTATTGAGTGGTGTAATGACACCACAATGGCACCATAAATAAGACAAGTAATAGAAGAAAACTAGAGAACAAATGAGACCAACTACCTTTTCAGAGACTATCTGGCCCACCCCTGCCCTTTAAAAAATGAAGAGAATGAGGCCTTAAAAGGTTAAGTGATGTGCCCAAGTCCATTGAGCGGGTTAGAGGCTAAGCTAGGACTGAAGCCCAGTTTCCAGGGCCGAAAACTGGACCAATTACAGTAGTTGCTTCATGGAAGCCCACCTACACTCATGTTGGAAGAACATGCTCCCAGGAGCCACACATCCTCGACTGGCACCAATCAGTGGTCATCAGAGGATTTTTAGATGCCTGTGGAAAACCTACAGCAACTATATCCCAAAGAGCTATTGGAATCTCAAGGCCAGTTAATCCCGCCACACATCACACCTTGTCATCTATCCCAAACTGTACACTCTTGCCCTCTCATCCGCACACTGCTCAGGGCTGCCTCTCCCTGGCCCTGCTCCCCTTTACTCTCGTTCCTCTCCAGCCTCTCACCGTACCCTCTGGAACTGGTCCATGATTAGTGCTAACGCTTAGCAATATCTTGCCTACTTCACAGACCATTCCCTGCAGCCTTGGGCCTTAACTGAACCCCAAGGGCCCTGCTTCCCCAGGGGATGCATGCAGTCTCCTGTGCACTCCACCTCGGGCCAGGGAACAGAGTCATCAGATTCCTCCTTCCCCATTCCTACATCTGGCTCATGGCCCTTCCGTATCTATATAAAACCCTGGCTCCTGTAAAGCTCGTGTCATCTGGCTACATCTCCTTTTACTCCCTCTTTGTTTTTGTAACCTGCCCGCCTCCAGGCAACTCCTTCTCATTTGCTGAAGATTTTAGCACCTGTCTCATAGCCTCTGTCCTTGCCAGGCCTTGCCATTATCTAGGATAATTTCAAAGTGCCATTTGGGCAACAAGACCCAAAACTCCTGCACTTATCAATTCCAGTGAACTTGACCTTCTCTTTACTCACCCATACAGTGAACGCCCTCAACCTTCCCAGCACTGAGAAATTCTTCTGGCTAGGAAATCTTAAGCTCTGACACAATGGCTTAAAAGGGAGAAACTCACTATCTCTCCAGTTTTTCACCTTCCACTCAATTTTAAAACCACAGCAATCTACCCCCACCATTCTTGAAGCAGTTCTCTCTCAAGGTCGTCATGAATTCCTCTTTGCATCCAACGGACATTGGTCTTTCCCTGCAGGGTTTGATGCCATTGCTCACTCCCTCCTGGAAACTCTCCGCTCCCTTCGTTCTCAATACCAAAGCTCTCCTCCCACCTCCGTGACCATTCCTTCAGGGTCTCCTTCATGGGACCCCTCTTCTTCCACCTGCTTTTTAAAATGCCCACTCAAGTGAACTCATCCACTCTCAGGGTTTGAGCTACCACCCATTCTGATGACTTCCACATTTATATGCTCAAGCTTTAGATTTTTATATCTAACTGGATATTTCACAGGTATCTCAAATTCAACTTGCACCAAACTTAATATTTTATTGCCCATACACCCCACTTCACCCCCAACTGCTTCTCCTGGACTTAATCTCTCTCTCTGTGTTGACAGGACCACCCTAGAAACCCAATCTAGAGAACTAAACATTGTCCTTCACTCCACCTTAACCCAACCTTCACCCAATATCTGGTCAATCACCAAGTCAATTTTATCTCCTATTCTTCTTCAATTTGTCACCACCTGTTCACCCCTGCTGCCATGCCCTTGTCTGTGCCCTCATTATATCTTACCTAGAATTCACAACCTCCTAATTGGTCTCCTTGTTTCCAAGCTTGCCTCCATCAAGTCCAGCCTTCACATAGTCCACAGAATGATCTTGCTAAAACATAAACCTGTGTTTGTCACTTCCTGTTTAAAACCACTCCATGGCTCCCTGCACCCGGAGGACAAACTCCAAGTTCCCTAACCAGTGTGCCCTGTGGGATCTGGCTTTTGCCCACACCAACCTCCCCGCTCAGCCTCACCTTTCATGACACCCTACATCATAATTTATGCTCCTGCCACTCTGAACTGTCTGTGATCTCCATGTACCATGCTGTGCTCTCACTGGCACGTCTCCAGCACTGCACTTAGCACAATGAATTATAACTATTTGTTTATATTTCTATCTTGCCCAATAGACCATAAGCTGGCTCCCTAGGGGGAGCAACTATATCTTGTTCATCACTTTATCTAAGCAAGTGGTTGGCATATAGTTAGCACTCAATTAATGCTGATGAATGAATGGGTAAATTTAGAAACTTCCCATTAAAAGGCATGACTTTATAACCTACTATGTCCTTAAAGGACCTAACAGTAGAGAGTTCTCAAGCATTCAATCAGTCAGGTGGTCCAGTGGAGATTTGGCAGTTTGGGAGAAACTGTTTTATTCCCATATGCCTTACATTTGAAATGCAAAACTGATTAGAATTTTGCACAACAATCTGTTATGTTCTTAATAATCACCACACTCACCACACTCTTCAAAGCAGTACTAGGTGCAGCTGGCCCCTGCTAACATATTTTAACATTTTTGTGTGTTACTGTTTCTTAATAAAATTTGCATTTTTCACTGTTACTGATGTATTTTATCCCCAGTTCATACAAATGGATGGTTCAAAAGTGCTCATTATGGTATAAACTTTGTAATGAAAATAGTGACAAAAATACTAAACCTCACAGTAATGTTTTAAATATGAACGTGAATCTTACTCGAGTACAAGTGGAGAACATGAATATACAACTGGGATGATTTCACACAAGTGAAGGAGGTCCCAGCAACTGCCAAGGAATATACTGGACAATTATTCTATTTGCTAGTGTGTTTCTGTCACAAACCATATCAAAGAGCAACTCGAAGCAGTCAAAGGTTTCACAATATTTTCAAACTGCATTTCAAAAATTGCATAGCAATCTCCCTATTAAACTTCCCAAGTTTTTCCAAAACAAGTACAAAATAATGTTTTACCGTACAAAATTGACTCATTTTGTCACTAAGGACAGAAAAGAGACTAAAACTATTGAAGCATCACTCAAAGTTACATTCCTCAGACAAAATAGATAAAGATTACTCTATTTTGAAGAAACTAATAAAAGCCAGTCACAAGGTTAATGACAAATAATATGTTCAGACTATGCAAGTACTGGCAAAATTATCAATGGCTCTATTGAACATCACATATCAATGGCATGCGACATGGAAAGGGAATTACTAATACAATTGCATATGTACACTAGCATGTATTTTGCTTTACAGTTAGGTGAAATCAATGATATGCAGAGTATGCGTATCGATTAGCATAAGAGTGGAACATATTTGAGAGAGAAGTACTTGAAAATTCTTGGTTCTATCACCAAAAACCCATCTATAGAAGAAATTTTTCATTTAGTTAACATTTATTTTGCAAGCAATAATATAAATTGGAAATGGTGCCTTAGGATCAATACTGATGGAATACCAGCTACATTTGCAGCAGGGAAGGAGGGTGCTACACACACAAAAAAGTTTTACCTTTATGCCAAAACACCCATTTCTTTATTCACCTAAACAGATGACACACAACAATATGGCTCCTAATCCTAATGCAACGTTTTAGAAAATAGTTTAAAATGTGAATATAATCAAATTACAGCTACTAAGTATGTGTGTTCTCAGCATGTTCTGCAAAGAAATGGGCAGAGGGTGTTAGACTGATGAGAAGTACTCTGTCAAGAGTGTTCATGCAAACTTTGGAAATGAGGAGTAAGATTAAAGTGTTTCTGTTTTGCACAGATAATGTCAGGAAGGGACTGTTCCATGGTTTCAAGTGGCAGATGTCAGTGATACAGTATCTTGATATTCCCGATCCTCTCATCTGGGACCAATATATGTTTACACTGAATAATAAGGATAAGTATAGAGATTCTTTGAGAAGACCAAACAGTGAGTTTGAGGGAGATGTGCTCATAGACGTGCAGACTTAGTGTCTGATGAAACCCTGACTCTGGTCTTTAGATGAAAATCTTGCTATTGTTTTTAGACACAGGTTCAACCTGAATTATCCAAACTTCCCAAACTGATGGAGTCATCACGTATGTACTGCCATTCCTGACAGACTCTAATTACGAAGAAGTATTTTCTATCTTAGTAAAATAATGAGGAAGAAAAAAAAAAACCATTGGATATGGAACCCAGTATCTAGCTAAATATTAGATATTTTATCTAGAAATGATAATATTTCTTTCAACTGATATGAGAAACATTTATGTTAATTTTTCATGCATGCGTTTTTAATAAAAACACTTTATTGAGGTATGAGTGACATGAAAAAAGCTGTACATATTTAATGTACACAATTCAAAGTGAAACCATCGTCACCATCAAGGAAAGACATAAACATATCCCATCGCCTCCCAGTTTCCTCCCACCCCCTTTATCAAACATGTTTTTCATTATCAAACTCTTTTAATTTTTTTTGTTTACCTCAAATTATGATCTACTCACACATGAAGCACCCTCTAGGTGGTCTGTAGTTGCTAAATGTTTGAAAAACACCATGATGGCTTGTAAATGAACACTGTCTACAATATTCTATGTGATCCTTGGGCAATTTTCCTCCTCGTAGGCCTAAAGGTCCTGAAACATTCACCATGTGATTATTTTCCTTTCTTCTCATAAGCAAATGGAATTAGCAATCTATTATTATCTATTTTTCTTATATAAGTAACAGTAAGATCCAGAAGATACATTATACACATAGCAACAAAAAAAGAGAACATGTAATGGTTGCAAAATTCCTATGATAAATCTTTGTTCGGAAATGTGGTTATTTGCTGCTTAATGAATCCATTAGAGAAAGCCTGCTCAATGGAACTGCCTCAAATAAGATAACAGATCAATGGCTGGACATGATTCCAGACCAATATCTCTGCCCCAGAGGAGGACGAGGTCCAACACCTTCGCTTGGAAGCAGTCACCAGGTCGTGTGCACGGAACTTCTTCATGGGATGTAGGCAAATCCCTCTGGGCCCATTCCCTCAAAACAAGGCAGTCACACTAACTTGTTGGCTCCTGACTGCTGCCTTAGGGAGAACATTTGGCAAGTTTCTGTATCTTGGTGTCCTGTAATTTCCAACAAAGCAAGCCTAGCAGACATGAGAATCTCTCTATATCTAAAATTTCCAACTCTATATAATAAGTTGAATTGTGCACTGGAATATACTATCATTACATGCACCTTGTATAAGGACCTCTTAACTAGCAGTATGCCAAGCTTGTGTTTCCCTTTATGTACCAGAAATCCAACTACAACGGCTTAAACAATAAAGGTTGTTTATCTCATTAACCAAAATTTCAGAAGAGGTCTGGGGCAGCTGCTCAAAGAAGTACTTAAGGCAAGGACCCAGACTTCTAACTTCCTACTCCACCATTCTTAGCACATAGCTTGTGTCCTCACAGTTGCAGGACGGTTATTCCATCCCTACATGTTGCATCCGTATGCCACACAGAAAGGGGGAAGGACCAAAGGCACAGGCAAAAGGCATGCCCAAGGTTTTCCTTTTTACCGGGAAAAATGGCATTCCAGAGTTCCACCCAACAAACTTCCACTCAGACCAGGGTGACACAGCCACCTGTACCTGCGAAGAAGTCTGGAAGGTTTTTTCACCTGGGCACACTACTGCCCTGACCAAAATCAAGTTCTCTAAGTAAGGAATAAAAGCATGGATACTGAGTAGGCAATGAGCAGCGGCTGCCGCACAATCGAGGGCTTTGTAAGTTTTTGCTCAAGTTCCCCAAGTCAAAAACCATTGACTCAGGATCACTTGAGCCCAGGAGTTTGAGGTTGCTGTGAAATAGGCTGACGCCACGGCACTCTAGCCTGAGCAACAGAGCAAGACTCTGTCTCAAAAAAAAAAAAAAAGAGAGAAAAAACCATTGACTCAAACCTCAAACTGTCTACCAACGTCAGGTTTTTTTGTCCCCTCTAAGAAATAGCCCTAAGTTCCTGATCCTTTACCATCAAACTTACTCCTCACCACTGACTTCTGTTGCCCCAGGTCCCCTGAAGGATTGACCACACTCTAGGAAACATGACTTTAGCAACAATCACAAAGACCATTTGAAAAGAAGACCTAGAGGTATGCCAGCTCATCAGCATCCTCTGAGGGAACCAAGCAAACCCTCTAGCATTGTTCTGCTTGATAGAATGTTCTTCCTGCTAATTCCACAGTAAGAAATACATCTGTGCTCTTTTTAAAGGCCAGGATGGTCTCCAAAACAAATCAGGTAGAGAGTGTGCATGTAAGAAGGAAGAATGGGAATGCAAACTAGAAACAAACCCATCCCTTACCTCCTTGCTCCAGCCCATTAATTAGATCACCTGCAGGTCTCCAAAGTAAATTAGAGACAAGTCTTCCAATTAATTAACTGTGGCACAATTATCACAGGACTTGATAATTACAACGCACCTGCCCTCACAGGCCCTGAGGGCAGTCCCTCGGCCTAGATCGTTCTGGCCATGCACTGTCCCTCTCCAAAAAGTGATGTAGAACAAGACACAAAAAAGAAGACACAATTTCTCCAAATCTCATACCGAATAGATAATTAGACACAATTTCCCTTCTTTCACAGGGGAACACTAAACAATATGTGTCTTTAGAAATGAGAATATTGGATTTTGTCTGCTAAGAACTGTGAGACTCAACAGAGAATTTTACAGGGACACTTCCCTCCTGTTGCGTAGCAGCTCAGTGAAGGAAAGAACATTCACCCGGAGGCAGCAAGACTTGGAGAATTGTTCCAGCCCTGACACGTCTGTACAAGTCACTTCATCCCATCTTGATTGTCACATCTATAAAACTACAGCAGTGGACCATGTTAAAGAGATCTGTGTTGTTGCTTTTCCTTCAATAGTGGGCCGAACGGTCAGAAACATCTAAGTGTGGAGACTGAATGATTTTAAAATTTTGATTAATAATAACTTGAGAGAACCCACTCTTGGCACACAGTATTAGAGTGACAAAGAATGGGTCAAGGGCACAGAAAGTGTCTACTCGTACTGTTCTCCTTGCTCAATTGTTATGCATGCTGGGGTTTTGTACTATAATGTTAACAGAATCAAACTTTAGCAGCTAAAAATGAAATACCAGTAATTAATTATGTTCACTTTCAACTGTAATGACTAATTGACCCAGGCCTGCTAGCAGCAAGGTGTCACATAATGGTGACCCTTGGAAAGGGGCTTTGTCCTTACTGACCTACCAGAATGTGTGGGTATCTTCATTTAATGGGAAAATTAGGATACAAACCTTTCTCTATCAGGTAGGCTGCATTTGTCCCAATGGGAAACAGGTGGGGACCCCAGGGGACCTCTGAGATTATTCTCTAATATTCTGTGAGTCTAAACCAGTGGTTCTCAAATTTTAGTGTGCCTATGAATCATCTGAGAAACATATTAAAAATGCAAATTCCTAAGCCCCACTGCAGAGGCTCTGGTCCATTAAGTTTGGAGTCCATCCCAGGAGTGGGTACTTTTAACAAGCACAGGAAGGTGATTCTGGTGCAGGTAACCCAAAACCCATGCTTGGAGACACACTGGCCTTTCCGAAGCAGCTGGGAGGAGTTCTAATACCAGAAAGCGGTGTGGGTTTTCTTCATGTGGTTGAAAGTAGCACAGTCAAGAAATTAATTCCAAATCAGCGTGATGAATATGTGTGTCCTTGCTACCAAGGAAGATCGAGGTGGCCTGGGCATGAATGGAGCAATGCAGATTCCAGACAAACTCAAAGAGGTGAATGATCCATCATCCACCTTTACTGGAAAGGTGACCCTGAGTAAGGCAGCAGCATCATAGATACTGTGTCCAAATGAATCATTCACTCAGCAGGTAAGAAAAAAAAAAAACAGCAGGGCAGGGGCCCTGGACAGCCTGCAACCCTGACCAGGACTTATGCAGCATCCAATGGTTAATTAAAAAAAAAATAATAATAACTTGTCTCCTCTCTGCTTTTGATTTTCCAAAGGACCTACTGCCCTAGAGGAAAATCTCACCCCCTCAAATTGCACCACCTATTACTAAGCCTAGCACAGTGATTTTCAACAGGAAAGATTTGAGATTCCACACTGAGAATCCTAAATCCTCTTCCAAAGCAGTATGTTGAAGGGTAGCAGAATATGCCACGCCAAATATGCCACTTTGGCATAAGGATTATTTGGAGTCGAAGGCAACTGAGAAGCAACAGATACAAGGAAAGCTCTCTGCCCTCTGCTATTTGCCTAAAAGCAGGATGTAAATTTACAAAGATGTCCCTCCTCCCCTCCCTACCAGGAAGGACAAAGGCTGATCTCTGGAGTTGACTTTAGATCCTTATCAGCCTGGAGAGGCACCAGAGGAACCTACACAGCAGACTTTACTATCCTTTATCTGCTGTGAGTTGTCTGTGTATTTATACCTTCCTACAATTTACTGCCCCTAGAGACTGCTGGTCCTTTTCCTTTGCCTTGCCATTTTTCTAAAAATGTATTGTTCTTCGTTGAAGAACAATTGTTCTTTGTGTTATGTCAGAGTACTAAGCTACCTCTTTGAGATTTACTCATTTCTCTGAGTATTTCCAATGTATATATGAGACATACACGTTAATAAATTTCCGTTTGTTTTCTCTTGTTAACGTGTCTTTTGTTATAGGAGTCCCAGCCGAGAACTCAGAAGGTTAAGGAGAAAATTATTGTTCCTCCCCTGCAATGTATAAGTCACCCTTCTCTCTGGAGCTCTGACATCAGAGTAGCCTCACTAAACCCTTTCCTACCCTTCTTGAGGATGTGACCTTCATGATTCTCAGACATGATTTCAGTTTCAGAAGCTTATCCATTCTGAAAGCGTCCAGCTGTCATAACCTTTAATGAGACAGGTTATGGTTTGCAACCAATGGTCACCTCCTCAGGATTAGTTAGGGAACTGGAATTCCAAGCAAAATCCTTCTCTTCTCTGCTCTTCAGTTTCCACCCCAAGAGGTGCACACTACCAATGCTGCTGGCACTGAAGGTTCAGTCTCTGTGACTCCAGGATGGAGACAATTCAGAGAACAATTCTACCTCCTCCTCCATAATCCCTGGTTTACGTCCAGGAAAACTAAAATGAGCCCATGCTACTTTCTTCGTTTACTAAATTAAAGTGTTATGGGACCTTGACTCTATCCCCAAAAGTGAGAATGCTAAGTTCCCAAGAATCTGAGATTTGAAATTTCTGATATCTTTCAGTGGGATGGCAGCTTCTTGAGGGCAAGGACTTTATTTGGTTCCCTACTATATCCCCAGTACCTAGAGCAGTGCTGGGCATATAGTGGGTGCTTGATAAATATTTGTAGAATGAATTAATGGACAAATGACAACAAGAAGAAGAACTATTCTCGGCATCTCCGTAGCTTCTCCAAGGGCTGGGGCCAAGGTACATCCCCCTCGTCCTCTGTCTACCATAACCAGGCCTCTTGCAGACATGTGCTAGAGCCTGCACCCACGCCCCTGCTCAACTCCACTGCAGTGAGGTCACACTGGGAGCTTGAAATTGGCCATGACAAAAGTATCTACACTTTGAAAATCACAAACAATACAAATCTAGGCTCTTTTCTTAGAGAGAGCCCATTGTTAGACACTTACCAACATACCACTGCCCTTAAGATTCACGATATCTCTTTTCTATGAACATAAGGCAAGAAAGACCTAAGCTCAGCTTTTGGTAGCTCCAATCTAGAAAATAAAGTAGTATTTGTCAACTTATTTTGTAAAAATATCAATTCGCACCAATTTTTCTGATTCAGATTTTTTGCAGGTCACTCTAGAAAAGACTGCACTGAAAACTGAACGGGCTCCTCTATGAGGACATTTTCCACTTGCCAGAAGTTACAGTTAATGAAAATTAACTGAGCAAAGACAACTCTAGCAGTAGGGCTGAATGGAAGACCGAGATGAGCCTCAGGCCCCCTCCACTGAGAGCCTGTGGAGAAACTGAGAGTGGCCCTTTTGAATTGAGCAGTATGGAATCGTATACTTAGGTTTTGACTACAAATTAAACTTTTTATTTTATTTTCAAACAGGCTTATAGCATTTACTATGTGCCAGGCACTAGCCTATTTGCTTGGCAAATATTTACTCATTCTAGCTACAAACACCACACATATACAAGTGTTCAACGTCACCCAGACAAAAGAAACTCTACTGACTCCTACTCCTGTGCCCATGAAAAACCAGAAAAATAAATCTTCTCACCACCCAGTTAACGGCTGTGGGCCTGGAAATGCATGGTGAGAACGTGAATTGGAACAGAAGTCCACCAGACTACGGATGAGTTGGGCTTGACTAGACCTTCATAGGGTCACAGACTAAATCCAGCATCCCGGTATATGCTCCTTCGAACTTATAATTGTGCAGTTGAGTATAATAAGACAGAACCCAAGGGGGAGAAAGCAGTCAGTGTTGCCTTAGTCCTCCCTTTTGAAGAGGTAGAAGACTGGATTAGAAAAAACCTCTTAAATCTTTTCCAGCTATGTATAATAACAATGATGATAATGAAGATTTTTTTTTTAAAACCTACAAAGCTGGTTTCATTTATGCTTTTAGATATTACACCACTAAAAAATTATCTTCCAAACAAGAAGATTTGATTTATTGGCAATAAATCAAAAAACTTCCTGTAGAGTAACTGATATGCCAGGAGCATCTGTTCGTGCTATTTTAGAGCCCAAATAGGCTAGCATAAGAATGAGACTAAAATACAATGTTGATACTCCAGGTAGAAATTTTTAAAACAAAAAACGATAGCCTATTTGAATAATTTAAGCTATCAAGACAGACCAATTTTCAAGCAGCTTGAATTCTGAGATTCAAGCACATGAAACAATTATTAATTTTCTTTCCAATCCATA
>RJWJ010025402.1:0-23920 GCA_004363605.1 Indri indri
AAGCAATCCTTCTGCCTCAGCCTCCCGAGTAGCTGGGACTACAGGCATGTGCCACCATGCCCGGCTAATTTTTTCTATATATATATATATATATATATATATATATATATATATATATATATATTCTTAGTTGTCCAGATCCTTTCTTTCTATTTTTTAGTAGAAACAGGGTCTCGCTCTTGCTTAGGCTGGTCTTGAACTCCTGACCTTAAGCGATCCACCTGCCTTGGCCTCCCAGAGTGCTAGGATTACAGGCATGAGCCACCACGCCCGGCCTAGATGATCTCTTTAAGATTTTAAAAACTTAAACGATCGCCTGACTTTCTGATTTCCCAATAGAAAACAATAATAATGAAAAGAAGAAAAACAGAAAAATGTAACTCATTTAAAAAAATAAATAAAAGTCATTTGAAAGATACTGCCCCGTACAAGAAAGACAAATGGAACATAAGTAAAAGTAGTTAAAACATGGCCAGCGACCATGACAGAGTCTCCATTCAAAGGCTGAATTTGTCTTTTATTTGTTATGCATACCAACTCTTTGTTTATTAACATAATAAAATTGTAATACAGTAAAAAAAAAGGTTTTCAAAAAAGACCAGACCAGGTCAGACAGCTGATTAAAGGATGCTAAAATGTGCAGCTCCCTGGAGCCTAGAGTCCCTTTTAAGCTTGATTTTGAATGACTTGTCCAGGCAGGGAGTCTTCTAGGAGGAAATGTATCTTTGTCTGGGGTTAAGTCGAGGGCTAAACTCCCAGGGCTCCATTGAACCTTGAGGAGAAATTCCTGAGGCTGAGCTCAGGCAGAGGGAGTCATCAGATCCTCGGAATGGGGAGGAGAAGATTTACCATCACTCTGGGATGAGTTTCAGTTGCAGCACTTCTCAGGCAAAGAGCATGCCTACAGCCTTTCTCTTCTGCTTTGCTTGTACGTGGTGGCTACTAGCAGCCTATGTGGTTCTGAAGTATCAAGCTGAGATTATAGGATCAACTAGCGGGAACATCAATAGAGCCAAGTGCCATTTAAAAATCTTTTCATATTTTTGTATGTTGCTTTTGAAGAGGGAATATTCTAGGAGGTGGTCTCTATTCTTGTAGAATAATGGCATTTTCAGGCTATATGGGACCTTTCATCATCTAGTCCAATCACCTCATTTTTCAGATCAAGAAACTGAGGCTGAGAGAAAAGGGAGTTGCCAAAATTACTCAGCTAGTCAGTGACAACAATGGAAATTGCGGTAAGTTGTGTGGCCTCTTGGGGCTTTTCCTTCCAAATCTATAATGTGGAAATAGGGATAGGTCAAGATGATGCCTTTAAGGTTTTTTTTCTTGTTATAATATTCTGCTTCTGTGACTTTCAAATTTTAGACACCTGTCATTATTCAATGACCAAGAGGCTTCTATAAAAATAATGCATTTTTATGCCTAAATGACAGTGTTTAAACATTTGGATAAAGCTTAAAGTTCTGGTTAATATTTTTGCTTTCTATAGAGATTTTTATTTTAGAATGTGACCTAGATTTGGATTAAACATTTTGAAATACAACCTGCTTTTTAATATGGTTGACAATTTACTATGTTACATCCTAACACTATAAAAATCCTACCACTATAAACACCTTCTTATTGAAACTATAACATATGTTTAATGTAATTACCTATGTTGATTTACTCATTGCTTAAAAAGTTCAGATCACATGAGTGAGTAAAGCCACTAGAAGGTCATGCCATACATGATAGAAATGCCTAGTTAGTTTCTAGTTAGTTGAAAACTCCATTGCTTATAAGCATGAATTGGATTAGTTTTTTCATTTCTTCAGCAGGTACATTTTAGACAAACTGACAGCAAATCTATGTAATGGCCACTATAAAAGCTTTCATCAAGAGTGTGCATGTTTAGTGTCTCTGTGTGGGATAAACTGGGTTATGTTAGTTGAAAAGGCAAAAGATTGAAGAGTAAGATAGACCTGGGCTTTTAAGTTCTTGGCTGCATGGATAATGCAATTAGAATCCTCTAATTCTGAAGTTGGAGAGTTGGTTGATTATAGGGGGAAGCCTTCTGCATCTTCAAACCATTAGACATGGGGTTCTCAGACATTTATTTAAGTAAGTGACATGTAGCAAGTTATGTATAATAATAATCACAGGGATATCATAAGGATCAAATGATATAATGCATGTAAAAGAATTGTGTACATTCTAAACACTACAGAAATCTTTTGTCTTTTTGTACTGCTTATTAAACAAATAGAGTCATAGAAAAACATTGAGGGGTAGAGAAGGAGAAGGTGTGGGAAGCAAATACTTTGTTTTTCCAATAAAATGATGGATTAGAGCAAAGAGACTGCCAGGAAGCAAATGAAATATTGTTGCTAGAATATTCAATGCCCATGCATCTTAAAAATGTTACCTACATTAGAATGACTTGGAGATATTATTAAAATGCCAATTCTGATTCAGGTTGTCTGGGCAGAATTGTGAGATTCTGTTTTTCCAAAAAGCTCTCATGTGATGCTTATACTGCTGGTCTCCAGTGCTTTGTGTAGCAAGATATTATGCCTTCACATTAAGAGATGTAACAAAAGATCAGCTAAGTATCTTCCCAAGAAAGAAACATTTATTTTTATGGGTTTATATATCAAGGGAGTACCATACAGCCTGGCTAACAACCACCTTGCCACACTGTAAAGGAGTTTTCTGCTCTTTCTGGCTTTATTATTAAGTATTGAGAAAGCACTCAGCTTCCACTGCTTGGCTGGGGTTTCTGGCTGATAGATAGCAGCTAAGTAGGAGTTTAAATCTAACAGAATTAGGAATAAACAGTATCTAGAGAGTCCACACATTACTAAGGCAGTAGAGTTGCTTCTTGATTCGTTGCAATGTCTTATCTAATAGAGGTCTCTGAATGCTGCCTTAAGAAATTTGGATATGTGATTAGTTGTCTTAAATCTCTTTTCCCTTGGCACATTGCCTTCTTATATTGACTTAGATCACTCACTTTCTTAATATAAATATGAACAGGAAAAAACCATGTCAGATTACCTCTCTTCTTTTTTACATTTAAATTCAATTCAACAAATATTTACTGATTACTAGGTTACAAAGTGGTGGAGTATGCGCTGTGAGGAACATAAGGGTCAAAAAGGAAGGTAGGTTCCAAGTATTGTTAGTTTACTTATAGAGGATACAGAGATTAAAAATAACCTAATATAAGGCAGTTTGAGCTTTAACACATACTAGATTTGGAAATAACCTGCTTAGAGATCTGAAAGAAATTGAAATCAGTTTTTCCTAGGAGTTAGTAAGGCTTCATGAAGGAGAAAGACTGTGAGTAAGGATTTAAAACATAGTGATTTGCCCATGGAGGCAGAGAATAGCTTGAGACCAAGTTTTTGTCATATAGTAGGCATATTAATGGAGAGCAAAAGCAAAGAGATATAGGTTAGTGTAATTCAACTAGCATCACGCTGAGATTAAAATGTCTTTCTTCGGAATTCAGCCTGAAGTCTAGGTTTTGTGTGGGACTGTTGGAGGTTAGGGATGCCATATCAGGGCACTGTTTTTGCTGCTTCTCTCAAACTTTGATTTTCCCCGCTGGGCCTAGTTCCCTGGACCCCGTGGAGGAAAGATTATCGTTTATATAAACATTTTCCCTTAGCACATGGAATACAGCACTTCAGTAGGTACATAAGTCAGAGACGGGAGAAAATGGGATGGTTCCAAATCCCCTTAAAAATGTATTTCTATATTAACTCATTCTTTGCAACTCTGACCCTCAGATGTGATTAGAATTTTCATTTCTTCAACTTAGGTACATTTAATTTCATTTTCAAATAAATGTTTGCCCCGATAGTTACTTTGGAGTATTGGTTGGTCATAAAGAAGAAGTCTTTTATATCTCTTCTTCTTTGATATTTCGATACTTAGCCATTTTAAAAAATGATTCTGCTACCCTTCTCTGATTCCTGATTGTCTTGGTTGGTGCTATTGTCTGGGTAGGATGGGGCTGGGGCATTATTTGGTATCACCAGAGTCCATGCAGTGTGAGAATCAAGTGTAGAGAAAAGTGAAGATAACCAAAGAACATCAGCCACTATCAAATCCAAGAGAGAGGTTGGGTCCATAGTCAAGAAGTAAAATAAATTCAAAATTTATAGGTATTAAAGAACATATCAAGAAATAGTGGCTAGAGCAGGGCCCCATTGAAGAATTACAATTTGAGGTAATTGTACTTGCTGGATATTGATCGTGTTGGCTGAGATTGGCTTAAAGACACAAGAAAAGAATTGAAAATACCACTCTGTCTTCTTTACCACCCACCCTTGAAAGACATTCTCTTAAGAGAACAAACAATGTGAAACTTGTGCCGCTACCTAAACTTTGGATCCTTTTGAATTCCACCTAGCAAAACAGTGTACCGCCACTTGTGCTAAATTTGTTTTAAATGTATCTGAATTAATTAAAATCCAGGAAACTATGGACAATATTGAGTCTATGAGACTCTACATTTTGTAAACTCCATTCAGCTGTGGCTGTTCTCAGTTCTCTTTGCATCTTTGTCGTTTGTTCTGCCATTGCTTACCCTTCCTTAAATTCTCTCCTTTCCTTCTCGAGCTCCAACTTTGGTAACGTAGGCAATTGGAACATTATTTTGATTTTTGCAAATCATGCTGTCAATTCCACATTCCTGGTAATAACCAAACTTGAAGGGCATAGATAATTCATACTGATAGGTGTTTTGATGATCATCTAGCATTCGTCCCCTTTGTTTTTTAATTTAAAACAAATGAACAAAAAACCCAAAACATTGAAAGGAAATATGGAGAAACATAGACAGTGAATGAAGAAATGACACCAACATTTATTGGGTGCCAACATACACCAAACACTTTGCTAGGTTCTTTATATGCATGGTGCTGCTTAATCCTTGCTGTGACTTTGTGTTAGGGTTGTCATTGGGTCCACTTTATCAGTGGGCAAATAGAGAGTAAGAAAAATTTTACTCAGACGTAAAAGTCATGCAGACACTCACCAGCAGACCTGAGGCAAGAGTCTGGATCTGCAGATGGTGGAAGTACCATCCTCTCTTTTTCACAAAGCAGCTTGAACTACATCAAAATAAGCAATTTAGATAAAAGTCAGAAGAGGGATAAGAATTGAGTTAAAGTTACAGACACATTCCTTTCCAACTAGATTACTCTCTCCATTTATTTCAAACCTAACATATATGGGCTGCTTTATGGTAGTAATAATCTTTTTACATGAATATGACCTGTCTGTGCCTTAATCAGCAATATAGAATTGTGCTGGGTGCTCCCTGAGCTGTTTAGCAGGTTGATACACAGTCTGTATGTGCTTAATATGCAGAAATTGCTTTTTAAAATAAATAAGGATTTCTGTGTTTTTTCCTTTGTAATCCATATCTAGACTTTGGTGTTACTAGTAAATGGTGTTCTCAGTTCTGCACATTTGTTCTTTAAAGAGCTACATATTAAGCTCTTGCTACATACTAGAAACTGTATTTAGAGCTATGTTTGTCAGGACTATCTGAACTCTGTCTGCAGTGGTAACACGTAGACCCTGAAGTCTCAGTGCCACAACACAACCAAAGTTTATTTTTGTGCATGCAAAGTCTATCGTGGATCTTACTGTTCTTCAGGGCAGCTCCTTCTCAAGTCATATGTCAGGGGGCCAGTCCGCTTTTACATTATAACTTTTCCATCCCAATATGTGGCTTCTAGATTGCTATCACAGGGAAAAAGAGAGCAAGAGAGCTGGGGGTACCTTGGGGACATTTTTTCTGCCTTACAGTTATCTTCTTCCATGAGAGCTATGCAGTCATATGAGAAAAAATAATAATTACAGGGGAGTATTTAGGGCTATATTACAATTTGGCAGGGCCTATAGCTCCTTAAGCCAGCAGCTGCTGTTCTCTTTAGAGAGTTCCTTTTTCATTGAAATAATTGACTTGAGATTTAAAAATGCCTATCTTCTCTTGTGCTCATGCTGTCTGCTTAGTTTTTTGTTTTTTGTTTTTTTTTTTTTTTAAATAGAGGTCAAAATGTGTTTAAAAACCAAGCCTAGGTCTTAGAGTATTTTTTCCGGGAGCAGTGACTTTGTGGCAGCTGTTTTTTCATAAAGTGAAGAGGATTTCCCATGCCCATTGTGAGCCATGACAGGCAGAATGAAGCTGTGCACCCTGGTAGCTCTCTCTTCGTTGGGCGTTTGTTCTTTATGACGTCCCAGCATTTATGAGTGGCATAGGAAAATATCGAGACAGTTTCCTGGCATTGGCCATACAAAACAACAGATAGGCAATCAGAGAGACCCATACCTTGAAGAAAAACAAGAATAAAAAAGTAGTAATGCGGCCATGCAAACATGTTTAGGCTTGAGAGAATGAAGAGATCTATGGAGTTGAGTTGAAGATTACATCACACTAGAGAATCTAGATATTTTCTTCTTTTTTTGTTTCATATATTTGTTAATACTTTTTTGTTGAAAAATGATTGGTAAAGAGCTACACAATTAGTGAGTGGCATGTAGATTTGTAAGGATGGAAGGATAAAAACCTGTACTATTTTTTGAATGTTTTTCTTATAGTGAAAACAATGTTCACTATTTGTCTCTTATTTATAGCTATAATATGCCTTATCCATAGACTTAGGTATTTTAGCTTGTACTAAACATCTTGTCACTGTGCCTTGATCTTCAACTTCCATTGACTTTCATGTTGTTTCCATATAATGGGTTTGCTTTGACATTTAGATGTATGTTATGATCTCTAAGTAAATGTCTTCAGTAAATCCAGAGAGGAAGCGTGATAGCTTCTGGAAATTTGAAGATAAACTAGAAAGGTAAACTATGAAAATTATATAAATAATAGTGATGATAATAATAATAGAATCATGAACATTAATTGGGCATTCATTATAATCCAGGTATTAGGATAAGTGTTTTATAAGCATACATTTATTTAATCTTCATAATTGTGTGAGGCAGGGGCTATTATTAACCCAATTTAACCATGGGCTTAGAGAGAAATGTTAAATAAATTGTCCAGTGTCAACTTACTAGAAAGTACCTGTCTGACCTATTTAAAGTCATCCAAGTATTGTCCTACTACATGGTATTAAAATGTGTGGATAATCCACAAAACCAAAACATAACAAAAGAAAACTGCTGCCTACACTATGTTTTTTTTTTAAGTGCATATATTTTAACAAAAGTGCTACAACCAGAGTAAAATTTAAAAATAAAAATTAAGTAGCAGGAACATGCTCAGTTTTTATCAAAAAGTATCCAAAGAAAACATCCACTGCTTCGTATAGTGGTTCTCAACAGGGAGAAATTTTGCTTCTCCACATAGGGAACATTTGGCAAAGTCTGGAGAAATTTCACATTGTCATGATTGGGAGGTGGGGCACTGCTGGCATCTTGTGGATGGAGACCAAGGATGTATTAGGCATCCTACAATGCACAGGAGAGGCCCCACAACTAAGTTTTATTCACTCCAAATCATCGATACTGCCAAGATGGAGCCTGTGCAAAAAATTCTTCTCTTATAAGATGGGTGAACTATTGTGTAATTAAGAGCTCAATCCTTAAAGAATGGAGGCAGAGAAAACAGAAGGCTTCTGCAGTAGTCCTGGCAAGATGTAATGAAAGAAGTTAAAATTGTGTCTCTAATAGAAGTAAACAATCTCTGAGAAATGAGACCTAAAAATTCTCCCGTGAGAGGAGGGCTGATATTTAGTTGATGAAGTTGGATCTGGAGATCAGGGTTCTGGCTCTACTACTTGGTTTTGGGGGCTTAACCTCTCCACATCTTAATTTAACTACTTATAAGTTGGACATAATGATAATATCCTACAAAGCTGTTCCGATGCAACTATGTAAAATGATTAGCATAGTCTCTGGCATTCATAGATGAACTGTTATTCTGGCTGAGAAATGACAGACTTTGGTTAAACAAAGTATATTCTTTGGAGACCCTTAAAGACTTCTGTTTTGTGAATGTTAAAAAGAGATGCTTCTAGATCAGACAGCTTTGTCTTGAATCCTGTCTCCTCTATTTATTAGTTATATGACCTTGGGAAAGTGCCTTAGAACTCCTTGTGCCTCAGTTTACCCATCTATAAGATGAGGGTAGTAAGTAATATGTATTTTCTAGAGTTTTCATGATGCTTAAATAAGCGTAGAAATGTAAAGTACTTAGAACAGAGTCTACCACTTTGAAGCAGATGCTGTTAGCTCTTATTATTCATTTACCTCATTCTGCCAGATAAGGCCTAACATAAATTAAATTTCTAAGTAATTTAACATCACCCCTTAAAATAACAGTCCTTTGTTTTATTTTAACAATTAAAGTAATGAAAATCTCTCTCAAGTTATTTTCTTAATTCTTGCTTACTAACAAATGAATATTAAATGCTCTTTAACATTTCATTATTCACTCGGGGTCCTTGTCCTCATAATATTGTTCCTTGTACTGGGGTTTGATACATGAAGCTCTTAGACCTATTGAAATATGAGAATTTTCCTTACTTGGGGTTACTAGGTTTTTTTTCTTTCTTTTGTTTGTCTTTTTGAAAATTATTGGTTTTGCTTCCTTTGTATCAAAATATCAGCTGTCTGAGTCTAATAGCCTCTATCTTGCCTTTTCCAGATAACTGCATTTGATCAGTTGATCAACAATAGTTATCGAACATACTATATGCTATGCTCTCTAAGCTATGTTAGCAGCCAAAACAAAATGATCCCTTCTTGAGGGCTTTCAATTTAGCAGAGGTAAACATTGAAGACGTAATGACAGCTAAATAACCATTCATTCGAATGGGATCTATGCTGTGATTGAGCTGTATCAGATACTGTTCTTAGGGACAAACCCCTCTAACACAGGGCTTAAGACAGGCCTTCATGAGGAATTAATCATTAAGTGGCAACCTGGAAAGTGGCATCAGCAAGGTATTCCTTTAGGAAGGCAAAGAGAATGAGCTTTACAAGCAGATGCAAGGGTATGTGTAAAGGTCCTGATTCTGGACTGAGAGGATTAAATAAAGAGATTTTTTAAGGTCTAGTATGGCTTAAAGATCAAGGAAAAAAAAAGAAAATCCACGTTGATGGTGGCATTGGAAAAGCTAGAATGGATAGCCAGGAGCTCAATCATTCATGGTTTTCTAAGGCATGTAAAGTCTTCCAAACTATCTGGAACACATGGGAAGCTATTGGAAAGTTTAAGCTTCTGAAGGATACGATAGATTTGCATGTGAAGAATAGCTTGGAAGTGTGGAGGCGGGGAAAACAGAAAGCTTCCGCAGTAGTCCTGGCAAGATGTGATGAAAGCAGTTAAAATTGTGTCTCTAATAGAAGGAAACAGTCTCTGAGAAATGAGACCTAAAAATTCTCTCATGAGAGGAGGGCTGATATTTAGTTCATAGAGTTGGAAAGATTTACTTTGACTGTTTTGACTTTTTTTATTTTTTAACATTTTACCTTTTTCTTGGCTACATTCTAGAGGATTGCAATTGTTGAATAAGCAGCTTCCCAGAGCATGAAAATACAAATATACAGCAATAATAAAATTAAAATGTTATTTGTATAGTACTTAAAAACTGTCTGTTATTGTATTTGATCAGCAAATTTTCCTATTGAGTGATTTTTATCCCAGTTGTCCCCAGCAAGAAACTATGGTCCAGTTGATGTCTTTTAATTTATTGGCAATAGGAAATGTTTACTTCAATAAGCCTTGATGCATAATAGGGAATTTTATTTGTCCTGTCTTATAGAGAATGTTGAAACTGAGTAAAAGTGATCTCTCATTTTTTCTTTGTATTATATAAAGATATAAAAATGTTGAGTCATCTATTCTCATTTTTAACCACTAGTACCTTGACTAAAAATACAAAACTTTAGATATTTAAATAAGAGAAAGTTAGCTACATCTATGCACACAAATATGTGGTATGTAAAATGTGAACTGTGTAAATATTAAATCTGTATATGTGTATACATACACAGCCAGACTATGTGAGGCCTTGAATGTCCTGTTTAGAAAATCGAACATCCCATTTTAAACATCTGTATAACCTGCCTATATGTCTAATTCTAAAATGTGTGTGTACTTAAACCACTAGTAAAATAGGTATACAAATGATTTAGTTCCTGGCACATAATAAGCACTTAATAAGTTTTAAATATGCATATGTAATTTAAGTATGGTTTTCATTATCACAAATTGACTATATAATTTATTATAAATATACATGCTGATAATTTCATATAATTATGCACAGATACAAATATACATACATCATATTACCTATTGACTATTTTAACAAAACTAGCTACACAATGAAATTCAAAATGACACATAATCTTACAGCCACCTTTGGTGAAAGCAGTTTGGATTTGCATTTTATTTTGGTTATTTCTGTCCTGGGAAGTTACAGAACCTGAATGTTAGTCGTGAAGTTCTTTTTTATTAGAGACAGGGGATCTCACTATGTTGCCTAGGCTGATCTCGAACTCCTGGGCTCAAGAGATCCTTCCACCTCAGCCTCCTGAATAGCTGGAGTGCACCACTGCATCCAGCCATGAAGTTCTGACTTCATATGGGTTGAGATTCTGGCCCATTTTCTGTATTATGTTTTCCTTCATTTACTCATTCATTCCTTTATTTATTATTTAAACAAATATTTACTAGATCTCCACTCTGTGCAGCCACCATAACCTGCCCTTAAGAATCCTTACATTTTGGTGGGGAACAAACATGAAAGCAAATAATTGCAATAAAACAGTGTGAGCAGTGTGCCACGCAGTGCCCTTTTAAAGTAAGGAGGCATCTACTCTGTTAAGTGACACATGGTTAATTATTATGGACATATTTTTTCTATTGTTAAACTAGAGAATAATAGAAACTAAATAGAGGAGCATTTCTGTCGAAGTATCTATATTTTATTCATCCTCTTGTCTTCATCTACCACCTACACGCTGCTGATGACATTCAAATGATTATCAGTAATTGCTATCACTTTCTCTTACCCCAGAATCCTATTTCCATCTGATTTTTGGCAATCTGTAGGTAGATGTTCTTTAGATATCTCAAATTCATTTTGCTTAAAATAAATTCTTTGTGTTCCTTCCTCTTACAAAAATTGTTTCTCCTCCTATATATCTAATCCCCGTTAAATTTATCATCATCCACAAAATCACCCCAACTGAAGTTTGAGAGTTCTGGTCAATGTTCAGTGCCTGCCTACACCATACAACTAATTGGTCATCAAATCCTCCTCATCTCTGCCAGTTTTCTTCCTCTTCCTCCTGGGTAAAACATATGCATACACACACCCATTATGCCCCAAATTAGTAGGATAAGAAAAAGCAGTTTTCAAGTTGCTAGGCAGCAGCAGTTGAAGAGAAAACTCAGAAAATTAAGTCAGTGACTTGGTTATCAAGTGCTTTCTCTGTGTTGTCTCTTTTTCTGTGAGTGGAAAGTGTTTCTCTTTAACACAGAATAATAATTTTAAATTCTATTGATCTGTGAACTTCAAAAACATCCTCATACACATCTCCACATCGATGTTCTTGCTGAATTTCTCATTCCCTCCCATCACTGATATTTTATGCTTCCAAGGGGAGTTTCAGCTATGAATTTCAGAGTCTTTTCAAATCTTTGACTGCTCAGGATATGGATGAGAGATTATACTGAAGTTCATATTTATGGAGAATTATGTTATTCATTGATATTCGTCATCAAAAAGAAATGACTGACATCACAGACATCACTGTAATAAAAGATTTCGCAAATTGGCCCTGATGGTATTCTGAGTTTCCAAATGTTCTTGAAATTTTCTTCTGGTCCACAGTCTGTAAAGAGTCAATTTTTTAATTCAGAAGTGGAAAGCGCAAAACTATCTGGAACACAGTAGTTATACAGTGTATGGCTTAACCTATTCCTCCTTGTAGGATATCTGAAAAAAAAAAAACAAAATTAGTGAGCATCTAGGTCCCTAAGCCTAGAAAAATGTGTCTAAGTTCCTAGGGAAAATACACTGGAGGAAGAAATATGACAGTTTTCTTTTATCCTTCTTTTGTTTTTTATGTGATTTTAAAAATAGTTTGATATCCTGACAAACACATGGGGTGCTATTAATATTAATTACATGTAAAAATGAAAACTTTAAATATGTCTTTAAAATATGCGGTTTTTAAATCATATATTATGATAGTTACAGAGAAGGCTGCACGGAGGGGGAGGAATAGATAAAGAAGACAATTATTCCTTGAATAGGTAGAAAAAGGGAAGGTTAAATTTGCTTTAAATATTTCTTAAGTGGATGGATTATTAATTTCCGAGCTCCCAAGTGAATGTTTTTCCTTTCCTTTTTGAAGTAATTAAAACTTCTGATACGGCTTAATATTTCTCATCTTCTTTGGCCTATTTCACATCCTGATCTGGCATGATAGCCTACCATCGTTTGCAAATAGTGGTGTCGTCTTGGTATACATATTTACCGGTCCTCAGCTAAAATTAGGTTTGCTGAGCAAATAGATTTTGTGCAGCCATCCTAAACAGATCATTTCCCACAATGCCAAGGGGAAACACTGACGATGGAACTTACTCCATCCTTTATCAATATGTTATCATATTTACAAAATGAGAGAAGGAAAAACTGGACCAAAGGAAAAGCTGTGATTCACAAACATAAAACTCTTGAGTGCAGTCAAGAGTCACACATTTGAAAAAATGATTTGTGAACATCATCACACAAGCAAAGGATCATTGTTAGTGGATGCTTATAACTCATGGTGGAGCACTTTAGGAAAATATGACTGCTAGTCATTATGTTGCATTTATTCTGCTCTCTGTAAACCAGATGAATGTAGGATTATTTGTATAGCATAATAGCTTTCGGCATGGAAATAGACGGAAAGTTTATTACCTGTTTTCTCCCTTCCCCTGAGAGGGATTTGTTTCACTTTGAAGTGAGATTCTCATAAAAAGGCTGCAAGTCACAATGCATTTTGCAGTTTCCTTGGAAATGAGGTCCAAACTATAGTCCATTCTGCTTTGCCAATTTATCCAGCAGCTACAGAAACATGGGCAAATATGGGGGTCAAAATTGAATAGATTTCTCCTCACTGGAAGAATGTAATGATTCACATGTGGCGGTTCCTCAGCAAATATGCTAGCCTTTCTGATACTGCTTAGCTGAGGGTTACATAACCATAATCTTCTGCTAATAGGACTCCATTCAGAAGAGGTGGTTGAAGGAGATGAGAAAAGGTTGAACTATGAGACAGACATGAGTTAATGGAAAGAGAAAGAGCTTCTGGCTAGAGGAGGAAGACCCTGGAGTCAGAAAGACCTGGGTTTGAATTTTTCCTCTTCTTCTTACTAGCTGTCCTGTCTCTCAGCCTCAGTTTTCTCTTCTGTAAAACAGCAGTCATAAACCATCATGCCAGTTGCTAACTGGCTTATGTGGGTTAACATATGACTTATTCGTCTCTTTACCTGGCAGGCATCAAGTCTGCCCTGAGTGATAGATCTTTGACCCCTTCATAGCATATCTTTTGAAAAAAATTTAAAAATTAAAAATACGTGTTCTATTTCAGGTTTCTTATTTTTCAAATAATCATGTTTAGAAATCTGTAATATTCTGTGGTACTTTTTCTTTTTCCAGTACTGTTGTTCTCTTTCCTTCTGTTTTTAGCACCCATTGTTTCTACAGTTTACATAACTGTAATCCTCTGCTCTCAACAAGGAATAATTGACTCTAGAATGCAGGGGAGTCATCCTGCATTCAAATGAGACATTGCAAACCCTCTATCAACCTAAGACTTTACACTTCCCCACCTCCTTTTCCCTCCTTTCCTTCCATAAAACAACTAAGCTTATGCCTCAGCTCCATAACTTTTTCCAGATACATACATAAATATTTGGGGGGAATGGTAAATGTACTGACCTAATTCTGACTTCACACAAAGGCTGTGTTTGGAGGAAAAGAGAATAGAGACGCAGGTAGGCTAAAAACTGTCATCATCATAATCGTCGCCTTCAAAGGAGCATCACCTACTTACATAGATTGAGAGGGATAAATATAGGATGTTGTACATGGTGCTGATAATCCGTTGGGAGTAGAAGAGGGAAAGATATATTTGATTTAATCAGTTTTAACACCAATCTCATTTGCCAAAATTTCCCACTGTAACAATTACATACTGCTCCATTTCTGCTTCCCCATTCAGTTTATTCTCACACTGTCCTTTGCCGAGTCTCTCTTTCAGATAGGACATTCTTTGTGTGAGTGGCTAGATTCTCAGCGTGTTGTGTTCCAAAGTTAATATCATATTATGGCACCATATGGATGATGACAAAGAATAACAGACTTTGAGGTCTCACCTTTCAGGAGGGGTGGACGTAAGATTTAGTTAATGAATCATGTAAGATCTTCCAGCATCCTGAGATAAAAAAAACTCTGTAAAATCAGAGAACTACCATTTTCCTAGTCTTAAATGAAAGCTTGCTGAGCTAACAGGCACTTAAATAACTATCGAAATGCAAAATGTGCAGCATGTGTATATACATATGTACATGCATGAAATAAACTACATTTTAATCCTGAAAGGGAATTTAAGCTGTCCCCTCAGGTTACATCTTTAAAACTGATGCCCAGAAATGGATTTTCTCAGGATCATAGAAGTATTAGGACCAGATGCCAAACTAGAACTCAGATTTCTTAGACCCAGTACTCTGTGCAACATATGAGACGGCCTCACTATAGATGTTCCATATTTAATCTATGGAATCTGACCAAGAAGTGAAGGAGAGATGGTCTGTGACTGTCCTCAAACCACTTTCAAGCATAAGCAGAGCTATTACTATTGTGTGAAAGATCATAAATGACTTTTAATTTCGGTGGGAAGAGGAGAAGATACAGCTTGGAGCCCATGTTATGCTAGTTAAATATTACTGGCAACAATACATGCCATTTACCAGAGCAGCAACCACCTTCCATGATCATGTAGAGTTTAGTTTATTATTGTGTTGGTGTTGAGGCATTGTTGAAAATTGCTCATAGGAAGTACATAGAGCCTTTTCTGTATAACAGGCCAGAAAGAAGACCTAAGAGTGAATTTATTGGCCTAATATTGAGGCCTAATATCTAGCCTTAAATTGTTGCTGATAAAATAATAGTCTGAGTCATAATGGAATGAGCTCTAGACTTTGAATTAGGTGACATGAGATTGAACACTCACTCCAGCATTTCCCTTACTAACTGCATGATTTCTGGCAAATCACTGAACCTCTCTGAGACTCAAAGTACTCTTTTGTAAAATTGAACCAATAAGTTCTAGATAACGTTGTGTTAGGGATAATTATATAAGATAATTCAGGTACAGTTGCATTGCATAGTGCTTACAACATGTCTATGTAGACTATCAGTTATAGGTGCAGTACTTTGAATCTAAATCTAAAGAAAGATGTCAGTAAGAATTAGGAAGTATGTTTGGGGTTTGTTATATAGAAAGCAATCCTCCAGAGATGGAGAAGGAACTGTTTATACAACCAGTTGGAACATCTGTATTCTCCACTAATTATATAGCTTCACTCAGATATTATAGCCACACTTCCAGATATTACCATGCATTACCTCACATACGGGTGGCAAAAACCTCTTGGAAAAGGTAAGACCAAACGGGAACAATGGAACTTACTGTGTTGGAAACTTCATTTTTATAGGAAAATATCATCTTCCCTAGTTTACCTTGTTATATGTTTTGGTTTTTCAATTTTGTTTTGGTATCAGAGTCTGCTTAATTAGTTAATCCTAAAGTCTCTAAGAAGCCATATCATCCCTGTCTTCCACTTTTGTTTCAATGGAGCTCAGGCTAATTCGTGACAAAAGTTTTAGCTATTCAAATAGCTCATGTTTGTTTCTCCAGGAATAATTGATTTAGGCCATTGTTTCAGGTAGCTTCAACTGTCTGGATAATTCATGCTTTTAATGCAAGCAGCTTCTAGCAATTCGTTTCCACAATGGTTTTTATCACTCTCTTCACATTTTACAATTGTTTTAGTCTTAGTCAATAATAGTGGTCTATACAGCAGGTTCTTGTGGTAACTCTCTTTTATTTTAAGAGAATGGGATGGAATTCCATTTGTTTAACATTGTCTAGGTGGATTTCTACCTGAAGGCAGAGGATGAGAGATAAACAAAATGACTTTGGGGTATATTTCAACTTTATGAAGCTATGAGAGTCAAATCACTAAAAGTAAATGAATGGATGTCACAAGTCTTATTGTGTTATTGATAACTCCCTGTCAGAGTAACATATTAACCTATTCAGTGCCTATTTTGTGTCACATTGTTCCTACATAATAGACAAAATAGGTCAAAGCATGTTCTCTATATGAAAGAGCTCCAAGTCTTTTGGGGCACAGAAGTTGGAGAGGTAATTGCATTATACTGTGGGGGATACAATGCAAATATCTCGACAGAGCTAATTATTATGTGAAGGTCAGTTCCTAACTGAACTTGAGGAGAAATAGTTTCTGGGAATGTTTCCCCAAAGAACTAATGCTTAAGTTAAAGCTTACAGGAGCAGGAATTAGCCAAGAAAGGAAGACTTAAGGAAGAATATGAATTCCTAGCTTCTGTTTCATGTCATTTTTATCAGTCACTCCAGTACGGAGGGACCATTAAACATTATGCTTTCTGGTGGCCCTTTAAATAACTGAGAGAGCGTAGCAAAGAACAAAGCAGACTTTGTCATTAGAATTAAGAGAAGTGATAGCAAAGAAAGCTAAACCAGTAAGAACTACTCAGTAAAG
This sequence comes from Indri indri, assembly GCA_004363605.1. Classification (NCBI taxonomy): domain Eukaryota; kingdom Metazoa; phylum Chordata; class Mammalia; order Primates; family Indriidae; genus Indri; species Indri indri. The sequence continues at coordinate 16,838 of RJWJ010025402.1, forward strand.
GGGAAGGAGCAAGATGTCCTGGGATCAAAATAACAGTAATGTAATTTATTAAATACATACTCCATGCAGGATAAATATTTTTCATAATTTATCTCATTTAATACCAACAACAAATTTATGAGGTCAAAACTATTATTTCAACTTTAGAGATGAATCAATAAAGACTTAGAGCAAACCGTAGGCTTTCTCATATACATATAGGTAGTAAAAGAATCGAGGCAAAGAATCTGGTTTATCTTAAATCTAAAGATCATGATCTTTGATCCATATTGCATTGTCTTTGTGTTAAATTCCATCTGTCATATTGCATTTATTATGGGCACCACAAGTCTTGAAAGGTGTAAATTGAAGAAAGCTGAAAAAGCTAGGCAGATAATGAAAGAATTGAATTTGGGGCATATACAAACAGGTTAAAGATTATTAAGTACAGCCCAAGTTGTAGGTAGGAGATTTAAATACACATAATAAAAGATGTAAATGGTAAATGGAATTGGGATTGTATATAACCCAGATCAACATTACATAATAAGGATTTTAATGAATGTGGAGCCTATTGAGTATTTGACAGCCTCTAGAGAATAAAAGGATTGAATTTTGAAAGTCATCCCATGGGAAATATTGAAATCTCAGTCACTTGAGGAATTTAAAGCTAAATTGGATAAAACATATCTCTAATCTCCAAAATGATCTCTCTACATAAAAACGCATGCACAAACACACATACCATTCGAAGGTACTTTTAATTTTTACAAACTGCATATCTCAGGCATTTAAATAATGGTCTTAATCTAAATAAGTAAAACAATTAGGATAGAAAACCTTTTTAAAAATTAATTTGCAGGTAAAAGCTAAACTGTTGAAAGATAAGTTTTAGAAACTAAAGACTCTTTACAGTTGGATGGAAAACATGCAGTCGTTTAAAAATAATTAGTTTTGCAGAAGGGTATATGAACAGAAGGTCTTGGAAAGGAGGCAAAGAATTAATTTCCCAAAAGGCACTGCAGATAAAATTGTGGTTAGCACATTTCATTCTGGAGATATACCTCTTATTGGTATTTTGTCTGTCCTGATGGGGGACATTTTGAAATAATGTGTGCACTAATTATTGTCCAGTAATGCAAATGACAAAGGCAACTTCCAGGCATTCCACTCTCGACAGACACTCTGAGCCCAGCCTTGGCTGGTCCCTTCTTAAGTGGGCCTAAAAAGAAACAGCAAAAGTAGTTACCCAGACCTCTGTTATATGGGAGTTTCAGGTTCCACATGTCTCTTTATCTTGCTCAGTTCCCCTGGACACTCATTATTCATGAATGGAAGTGAAGATCATGATATAGAAAGAGGCCATTCAACTGGCCTGACATTTTTCTTTTTGTTTGCCCTGGATCCCTGGATCACATTGGTGGTCTTCATGTTTTCTTGCCACATGTTCACTTACATTCTTGTGTCCTTTCTTCTACTGTTTTTTTTTTTTTTTAAGTTTTCTCTATATATTTTATCTCAGGCACCCAAAGCAGTCCCAAGTCTCAATGACTTCTATAACAACACGATAAAATACAATGCTGTTTTTACCATGTTAACTAGTACCCACCAGACTCAAATCTATTAGGGTTTCCCCATTGTAAACATAATAAGGGGTCGACCCATTATCCTGCCATTCAAAGTCTTTTATGATATCGACACAGGCTCTATTTCTAACCATTTCTTATATTTTTTTATTTTCTTTTGTATTTATTTATTTTTCTTTGAGACAGGGTCTCACTCTTTTGCCAGGCCAGAGTGGGTAGGGGTGTGATTATAGCTCACTGCGGCCTTGAACTCCTGGGCTGAAGCCATCCTCCTGACTCAGCCACCTGAGTAGCTGGAACTACAGGTGTGTGTCACCATGCCCGGCTGATTTTATTTTATTTTTTTGTAGAGACAGAATCTTGATATTGCCCAGGCTGGTCTCAAACTCCTGGCCTCAAGCAATCTTCCTGCCTTGGCCTCCCAAGGTGCAAGGATTGCAGGCATATAATCTTTTCCTACGTATGACTTTGCTCAGATCAGAACACTGACTTCTCGCCATTCCTGAGCTTACATTTGACCACTTTCCAGCTTTTGTGGAAAGCTCAAAGTGTTCCCTCTGCCTCTACTATCTTTTCTACTTCTTCTGTTCTCTCTGCTCTATTCACATTATTTAACTGCCGAAACTTGACTATCACCTCCACTTTCAGCCTGCATGGTGCTTGCCTGGTATCTTCCCTGTGGACTCATCCTAATCCACTTTGAGCATTCATTGTGGTGCTTCACCTGAAGTTTCTGTCACAGGGATTTTAAGATAGGAGGTGGTGGATAAATATTTATTGAATGTACAAAAGTTATATCTTTGATATCCATTGTGTTATTCAAGTGAAAACTGAATTCAGAAGCCATCTAAATGCCCAGAGGTAAAGGAAATGGATAAATGCACTATGCTACAGTCATTAAAATTAAGTTTACAAAGAAATTTTAATGCCATAAGAAAACAATTACGATAGACAGTAAATTCTTGATAGCCACAAGGAATTCTCCCTGTTTCCTTCAGAGGTCCCTGAACTTTTAATAATAGTATGGTAATAGTAGCTATTAATAACTCTTACTGGAGATTTATTATGTGCCAGGACATCTTGAGTTGTCCTGTACTTTATTTAATACAGACAAATATATGAAGGCTCAAAGCACTTAAATGATTTTCCCAAGAGCAAATACTTCAAGTGATGCAATGAAATATGATTAAGAGGAGGGATATTGAAGTTAGTCAGAACTCCTGACTCTGAGTCATTGCTCCATCATTTACAAATTACTTGCCCTCAGAGGGTATCTGTTTTGTTACTGTATAACAAAGATAATAACAGTTGTGAGGATCAAACAACATAAGTAGGTAAAGTACTTAGCACAGCACCTAGAACATTGAAAGCTCTAGGAAAAACTAACAATTTGTATATCCAGAAGCTAGTATCATACTGGCCAAAAACATATCTAAGGAATGAAGGAAGGAATGGAAGTGGTATCTGAACTCAAATCTGACTGGTATTTTCCACTGAGCTCTCCTGTTCCCCCATGACATCCTCACCATTAATGTGAGTCACTATATACACAGCAATGAGTACAGAACAGAAAAAAATGCATTGGAATCCAAATTATGGGCAACCCAATAGACTCATTCATCAATTTAAACTAATTTGTCTCTTAGAAGTAACAAATCATTACAGGTCAGGGGCATTTGGAATAAAGGAATAACAGTTGAACATGTGAATGCCAAGAACTGCTATGGAGTTGAACCAAAAGTAAATTGAAGATATGTAGCATTATAAGTGAGTATTTAAAAAATAGAGATGGAAATAGACTGAGAGAAACTAGGAAATATATCAAAATGTTAACAGAAATTGAATTTGGATTATAAAAGTATGGGTGTTTCGTCTATTAAATACTTTTAAATATCTTTGTGTACTTTCTGATATTTCATTAAGTTCCATTCTGTTAAAGTAAGAAAAAAATTCTTCAAAAGTTAAAAAGAATGAATTCATTAGCTATGAATCTAGAGATTTTTATGCTAAGATTCAGTTTGAAAACTGTTGCTTTGGCCAATAATACGGATATTTAATACATATCAAATGATCCTGCACAGTATCGAATTCAAATCTCAGAAGTACTTTTCAAGGTCATTCAGGGAAGGTAGTGATTACTTATATTTAGACCTTCATTATAGTGAATATAATTATTCATAAAAAATGATTTTTACAAGGCAAATGCATATCTAAGCTTATAAAATCAAATGGATTGACTTATGGCCAATATCCACCAGTAATCTACTAATATATGTATTAACTATAGTGTGGATACAAAAGGCCTATTCAAATGAAATGCTCAGTTTTAAAACTTTTATGATGCTTAACAATTTTTGACAAGTTTAGGAGTTAACAGATTTTTTGCCATAAATCTTGACGTATTTTAGTGATTATCACTCTGACACAGAAGACATACGATTACAGGAAACCAGTCTTGAAAGGTTTACCATTCATAGTGACATGAATAATTATAGTCCCCAATACATAGCCCTGGTGAAATTCAAATGAGGATAATTTGGCATCTTGTAATTCCCTCAAAGAAGGAGTGATGCAACTGTTTCCTTATTTCTGATATTTATTAAAAAATAAATTTTATTGTGTATATTTAAGGTATGCAACATGTTTAGGATACATAACATGATATATTAGTGAAGGTTGCCATAGTAAAGGAAATTAATATAGCCATCATCTCACTGTTATCCATTTTTTTGTTTTTGTGTCAAGAGCAGCTAAAATCTACTCATTTAGCATGAATCCCACGTACAATGCAATTATATTTTATGTTGTGTATTCATCCAACATATTTGGTTCTTTGTATCCTCTGACCTATATCGCCCCATTTCCGTCTCCTCACGTTTTGCCCCTGGTAACCACTGTTTTGTTTCTTATTATGTATATTGGATTTTTTTTTTAGATCCTATGTATAAGTGAGATCATGCAATGTTTTTCTTTTTTTGTGTGTCTGGCTTATTTCACTTAGCATAATGTCCACCAGGCTTATCCATGTCATAACAAATGGCAAGATCTCTGACTTTTATTTGAGGGGAATAATGAATGGGTCTTTTTTGTTTGTTTTTGTGTTTTTTTTGAGACAGAGTATCACTCTGTTGCCTGGCTAGAGTGCCGTGGCGTCAGCCTAGCTCACAGCAACCTCAAACTCCTGGGCTCAAATGATCCTCCTGCCTCAGCCTCCCGACTACCTGGGACTACAGGCATGCGCCACCATGCCTGGCTAATTTTTATATATATACATCTTTTTTTTAGTTGTCCATCTAATTTCTTTCTATTTTTTTTAGTAGAGACGGGGTCTTGCTCTTGCTCAGGCTGGTCTCGAACTCCTGAGCTCAAAGGATCCTCCCGCCTCGGCCTCCCAGAGTGCTAGGATTACAGGCGTGAGCCAACACGCCCGGCCGAATGGTTTTGTTTTAATTCATTTTTTCATTTAACAGACATTTATTAAATATCTTCGGTGCACCAAGGACCATTCTAAGGACTGGGAATAAAGTGGTGAACAAAATAGACAGAAGTTGTGGCCTTTTCCATGCTTACAAGGTAGGGTAGATATGGGTGGGTTGATAGAAGGGTACATGAAAGAAAACAAACAAATATGCAAAGTATATATGTGGCAAGAGCAACACTGTCCCATAGGAATTTCCTCAGTGACAGAAGTTCTGTAGCTGTGCTATTCAGTATGGTAGCCAGTGGCTACAAGTGGCTACTGAATACTTGAAAGAAGCCTAGTGTGACTGAAGAACTGAATTTTAAATTTTGTTTCATTTCAACTAATTTGAATTTCAACTTAAATAGCCACACAGGGCTAGTGGCTATTGTATTGGACATTGCAGATCTAGACAGTGATATTCTAAGAGCTCAGGAGAGTATGTGAGGGGACAGGCAGGGCATAGAGAAGTGGTTGTAGCTATAAATAGAGGGGTCAAAAAAGGCATCTTGATGAGACATTTGGGTAAAAAAAAAAAAAAAAAAAAAAGGTGAAAGAGTAAGCCCTGAAGATACTTAGAGGAAAATTGTTCCTGGCCAAGGGATTGGGAAGTGCAGAGATCCTGAGCTGGAGACCACCTGGCTTGGAAGAGCAATGGCACGGAGGCCAGTGTGTATGTAGTGGAGTGAGTGTGTGGACAAACAGTAGCAGATGAGACCAGAAAGGCCATGGCCATAGTGAAGAATCAGGAAATCTACCTTAGGTTTATGGGTATACAGACACACACACACACACACACACACACACACACACGCACGCACACACACACACACACACATACTACACATACACACACATACACTTTATCTCAAGGTTCACAATTTAGGAACTGCATGAGCCTCTTAGTTCTTCTGAAGTCTTTTGTTGACATGGAGGTTGGTTAGTATATTTTATCAGGCCATATTTTTATTTCAGATTAATTGAATCTAGAATTTTAAATGTTCTGTGATTCTCCAAGTAGCTATTAGACTTGCATTTCCCTACCACACTGAGTAACACTTATGACCAAAACCCTCCTCAGGTCTCTTTTTGCTCCAGCAAAGTTGTTCATTTCTTTTCTTTAAATTGAGCTCATCTTTAAAATTCAAATGTAGTGGAAACGTTTTATGGAAAAAATATGCCGATTTTTATAGGCAGACAATTTTGTAAAATTAATGAGACTTACAGGTCATGGTGAAGAAGGAGTTCTGAATGAAAAACATTTTAGATTAAAGAACATCAGTCATGTAAAATTGTACAGGATGTTGAGGAAATTTCAAGTGTTCAGAGTTATCTTGAATTTCATCTCATCGAAATATACTTGTCATATTATAAAACTTCTGGACATATATTGATGTTTAACCACCCCATAATAGACTTTTATTTTAGTATGACTTCGTTTTTAAAAGGAATCTGATTGCTTTGAGAGATAGTTATAGTGCCGTCTTTCCAAAGTTTGTGTTTAATTAAGGAAACATTTAATCAGGGCTATATTTTTCTTCGATTAAACTTCAATACTTTGGAATTGCTATCTTTTTCATTTACTTTTTAAAAATTGTATTTGTTTGATTAGCTACTTAGGTCATTAGTGTATAGTCCTTACATAAAGAGATATGGGAAAGGATTAGAAAAGGCACTAATATTTTTTTTCAGTGCCCAAGATGTGCCAAGGTCTCTAAAAATAAGAATGTTATCTGTCATTTATTGAGTGAACAAAATAGTGAAGAATGACTGTTAACATTATTGCCTTATACATATATTCTGTTTATTGACATACATTATCTCCTTTAATTTGTACACCAGATTGGCCAGGTAGCTAATAATGCTTTCATTTAAAAGATAAGGAAATTGAAAATATGCAGAAATTTATCTAAACATGCACACAACTAGTACATGATAGAATCAGGACTCAATGTGCAGCCTTTTGAATATAAAAATCTATGTTCCTTCTATTACATTCTCTATCTCTAATTATAATTTACTAATATTTGAAAAATAACATTTTTACATCTTGACCAT
>RJWJ010025403.1:0-23919 GCA_004363605.1 Indri indri
GGGGGGGGTGCCGTCTGCTTCTCACCTCCCCCTTTAACATAGAAAGTCCTTTGCCCCAAATATAAGCCATACACCTTTTAATTGCACTATGATTGCTTCATTTTCTGGGGTCCAGAAAGTTTTCTAGGGTTCCAAGTGTCCCTTTTTAAATAAATGCAAATTCTCTTGAGTTGGCTTAATTATCATTACCTTTTAATAAAACAAAGTTGACAGTAATGGTAAAATGGTACTTAGGACAGGCGTGATGTACAGGAGGGTACCTGAAGGGTTGACAAGGTGGCTAGGAATAGAGGCAGATTCTGCTAAGTCTACGTTGTATGTCTCTATTTAGAATATTGATTCCATCCATCACATAGCATTTGACTTTTGAAGTACATTGGGGAGAACCCGTTTATATTTGAAAATCTCTTGGAAGTAATTTGACAGAAATTTTCTGACATGGCACTGATGTCATAGCTACATAGGTCAGACTGCCTCGGCTAGTAACAGGGGACCACCAACTGGGAACACTGCAGACCCAGGAGGAGACGGTGGTTTATAAGGCCTCCGTATCAGGGGTTTCATGGGCCTGTTGGCTATTGTCCTGCCCTTATGCCAAAACCATATGTGGTTATGAATTACCCGATCAATTCAGTCTGAAGAAGAATTAAGTAGGTACCTGCCTCTTATTCACGCCCCCAACCCATACCCCAATTTAGGGAGCCCTATGTCTTAAGACTACTATCAAAACTGTATTATTTGGTACATCTACATGTATGGATTCATGAGACTCCAAAAATTCCTAAACTAGCAATAAAAAAATTTTTATTCTTTTTCAAAGCCTTTGAAGTATTGTTACAGCTCAGGTTCCTCAGACACTGGGATGAAAGAGGTTTAATAGGAATTAACACCTGTGGAAGAGAAGGGGTGAAAGCAAGTTTGGATAGAGAAAGGTGTCAAACCGTGAAGCAGACTTGGCAAAGCCTTGGCCAACCTAGCGGGCATCGTTGGAGAGAATATTGCCTGTTGGGTCCCTGGAGCCAAGATGGCTGGGCCCGGTCACAGGGTGCAGGCTGACCACGGTGGGGTGAAGCTGTGAGCACAGTGGTTCTCTGAAGTTAAAGCGGATGCTGAAGGATCCGACTGCTGGAGGCTGCCTGCTGACCGCACTTCCGGCAGCCGTGCAGGGGCCGGGGCGGCACCTCTCCATGGCTGCCATCCGTCTTCATTTCCTGATGTCTGACCTACCTGCTCTGTCTCCAAATGGTTGAATATTAACTGTGTGCGTTTCTTTATCATTTCATTATATTTGCTTATTTCCCCAAAGTGTTAGAGTTTATAACTTCCACCACATGAGTTTTACATAAAGATTAAGATTAAGGGTTTAGTTCCGATTCTCTGCCTCCACCCCTCTGACCAGCTGTTTAGCCCAGGGTAGGTTTCTTCACTTCTCTAAACTTCAGCCTCCTCATCTGTGAGTTGCTGAATGATGAAATGAGGAATATATGCAAATTCATTGGCTGAGTATCTGCCCAGTGTTATTATTAATGATAATTTTTTTGTTATTATTCTCAACCCTCCCTTGATCCAGAATTTAGAGTCTGAGAAATTTCCTAAATGCACTGGTCAATATTAGAGGAAGAAACCAACTCCCAAATATATCTGCCTATTAGGCATCATGGCAGCAGAACAAAAACAATGTTAAAATAATTAAATAAATGCAAGGCAAGGGGTGAGAGAAAACACCATCTGGCAGCTCTCCGTGAGTCATTTAGGAGTGAGTTGGAAGATAATGAAGGCCATCGAATTCTGGTCATGGATGGGTCCTTCTGCTTGGCTGGTGTTGCAGCCTTTCTCCAAATAAAAATAGCCCATGCATCCTTTACTGCAGCTCAGTAAACACAGATCATGTGAATAAAAATAAAAGAATGCAAAACAAAATCTTTGGGGAGATTTGCCACAATTTATTTCGTTTCTTAGTGTACCCATGAATTTCAGTACAATCAACAGTTTAATCTGAACAGCAAAGCATTTGTTATTTGGCTGTTTGTAGTCAGTTTTATACTATTTTCCTAGCAGGACTGACCATATGAAATACTCATCAGAGCCATGAAAACAATCGTCAGATTTAAAACCACGTGGTGGCTTGAGTTCAGTACCACATAGAGAGTCACAAACAAAAGCTTAGATTTGGGTTTGGCGACCTAGTACCTGTGAGGACACTGGGTATTCCCCAAGCCTCAGTTTCTCTTCAACAAAATAGCGATGCTAATAAATCTTGTGATGCTTAAATGAGATCAGATGAATAAAATGTTCTTTTTAAAATGCTTTGTAAATATTAGTTTATCATGATTAAAAATAAAAAGCTACTCTTTCTTGAAGGACAATTCCACGTTATGATTTTAAAACTAAACTTAAAAAAAAAAATGATTACACTGACTACCAGTTCCTAGCCATGCAAAATTATTTAAATTTGGAGAGTTTATTTAGGAAAATTTTGGTGCCTCAATTTTCTTAAATGTAAAATGGAGACAGTAATATACTGTTCACTGCATTCATGTTTGGAAGCAGACGTGACCTCCTAAAGTTGTAGGATGCAATGAGATGGTCTGGGTCAAATACTCGGAGTATAGTGTCTGACACAGAATGCTAATTTGGTTGTTGTTATTTTAATATAAGAGTAAATATGAGTCTTTTCTCTGTGTTTTGCATTAGTAAAATTAATACTTTTTTGGGTAGTTCTGGGATGGTTTAGTAATATTTTCATTTTACTTCTGGAGTTATATAGTGACACCTACTAACTCATAGCCGGCGTTCTGGAGAGATGGCAATGACAGAAAAATAAAAGACAGGGACAGACCCGTAAAAAGGGGATAGTAGGAGAGTAGTTCTAGGTTTTGTGTTGTTTTTAAAGATATTTCTGTTGTCAAATTGATTTTAATTTTCAAAAGGCATGGATTAAAGACATAGTAAAATGTAGAGGAAAATACGCAAGTGTGGAGGTTTCTCACCTGAGGTCATAGTCCTCCTTCTGCCACAAACAACTGTCTGTGGACATTGAATCATTTAATATCACTGGCCCCCAAAGAGATGGATGGACAAGATCAGTGCTTTTCAAGCTTGGCCACACATTAAAATAACCAGGAGTACTTTTGAAAATCAGTATATCTAGCTCCACCAAGCCCACTGCAGAGCAATTGAATTATAATCTCTCTGGGGAAAAACCAGTCTCCAAACTCACCAGGTGTTGGGGATACACAGAGTTCTGGACCACCCGACTGTGTCATCACCAGGGTCCCTTCAGCTCTGAATCTTGTATATTGCGCCTCTGTTTTGCCACTGTCACGTACATAAAGAAGACTTCTTAAAATCACAACAGAGATATAGCAGTATTTACAGAAGGTAAAGGAATTTGATTTAAGCTACTAGTTTCCAGAAAAAACAGAAGTGATTTTCTGAACCTTACTGTAAACCATAAACCTCTCCTGCCTTATGAGATGTGATGATTATACTTCAGCTGTACAGGTTATGTATTCGACTCTGCTATCCCCTTTTCAATTTATCTCTGTTTTCTGCATGAAAAGTTCTATCCTTTTAGTAGTTTGGGTCTTACAGAGGTGAGGTTCTTAATGCAGCGTTTAAAAACCACACACAAGGCCTCACCTCTGCTTAGGTACTACAAGACAGTAAGTGAGAAAATATTTCCAGAGAGGGGTTTTCTCATCCATTAATCTCAGCATAAAGCATCAGCCCGGAAAAAATGTTTTTTTGTAATAGAAATATTTGATGAAAAAACACTAATAATTTCCATTGATACCGTAAAAATGATAGAGGGAACATATGGCTTAGATTAGCAGAGTGAGCATTAGTTATGAGGCTGCATTTGCAAGAGACATTAATTAGGACTGAGAGGACCTCAAGTATTTGACTCGGGAAACAAATTTGTTTAATAAGCTTCATGCCTTGCAGATGCCTTTCCCTCTTCTTTCTCCACGACTCCAAATGAAGCAGTGTTATCTGTGCAGAGCTGAGCACACTCGAGAAGTCATGTGAATTTTGTGTTTCACTCTCTTCCTGTTTGGAAGCAAGTTGACATGACCCTCGAATGGGTAAGGTGTCTCTGACAGCAACACTACACCCAGGTGAGGGCACTGTCATGTGAAATTAGGATCAGATTTTAAACTTGGTCTGGTTAGGGCTTTGCCTGTAACGAGACCATCGTTCATTTGAATACTACGAGGGCGTGCTGATGCGCTGTCTTGATTCCTGGAGTCGCTGTGCCCTGGGGTACCCTTGAGTGGAGGACACTGCACACACCCTGTCTTGTGCTTGTAGCAGCTCCTGCTGCTTCCTTTGATCAGTAGCTGATAAAATCTCTCTTGAGGTTTGTAGAGCTGATGAAAGCCATGTGTCTGGGATAAGTCTTTGGAATCTGATTTTTGGCATTATCATAATGTTAATATCCGTTAGTACATTTTAAAACATTAGCACAAGGCCTTAGATACACAGAATTCTCTGTTGACTACCAGCTGGGGCAGCTGACATGTGGGCCATGTTGAACCCTCAAAAGCATACACTGTATCACTTTCTTAAGCTAGGAGAGCTGTAATGACTCTCTTGGGACAAAGAAACATTTCCTGTGAGATCTCTACTTAATTGCTAGCCTTGAGTGTTAGAGTCCTTGCTACCCTAAGTAACTCATTTTAATAAAAGTAAAAGTGTTCGACTGGTTTTTTGGCTCTTGGTGAAGAAGGCAAAGGTCAAATGGGAATTAAGGAAGAACTTGATCACTCATTAGGGCAGTATTTGTGGAATAAAATAGAAAGGTGCCACATGTGGCAAAGCAGACCAGGGTAAGAGTGAGGTTCTGGAGCCAGGCTTCCTGGCTTTAAGTTCTGCCTTTACTACTTGCTTGGTATAAATCTTAACCAAGCTACTCACCGCTCTGTGCATCAGCTTCCTCGTCTGTAAAACAAGCATAATGACAGATCGATTGAGTTCTTACTTGTAAAGTGCTTACCATAGTGCTTGCACATCAGAAGCACTCAATAAATGCTACTGTCCATTGGGCAGAGCCCTGTGCCGTAGTCCTGTTAATATCAAGTGACTATCTTTCTCCAGAACCAGCTCGATTCTCTGAGCCTAATCTAAGAGTCTCCTGTTCCTGAGGCTAGTGCCAAATGGTTTCATGACACTAGAGAAGGAGTGTGGACCTCAAATACCTAACTGTTCATGTTTACAAAGTGGAGATTAATTCAGTGCTGCTTATAGGTATGCTGGGAGGAAAAAATAAGACCACTCTTGTAAATACTTTCAGCTCCACTTGTGTACAGCAGGACCAGAAAGTGTTATGTATAATAATTCAACTATCAGTCAAAACTTCAAAAAATAGTATTAACTCCATGATATGAGACATTTTTCAGTAGAGAACATTATTCAGCATCTAGATCCCTGAATCAAAATAAGAAGTGTTATTGAAATATTAATATGACTGATTCCCTGACCATGCCCACTCGTGTTTGATTTCAGCCAGTCATTTATTAAAAACAAAACACAAACTCATTTACTTGTTTATTTCTAATATGCCCTACCTAGTTCCAGAAAACATTTAAGGCCACTGAAAAGCTCTTGTTGAAAATGTTCAGAAAACAGGAGTTAGAAACTTTTATCATCTTGTGGCTTTCAGTATCACTACTTGATGGAAAGAAGTCAATGATATTTCTCTTTCTAGTTTCATTAAACATAGATCTTTGGCTGCCACATGTGTTATTCATTAAAATCCAATATAAACCAAGTAAGAAACTGTCTCCTAAGGAAAAGCCACTTGTTAGGGAGTTCAGGATTAAATATCCGTATCATTTGTTGTTGTATTTCAAACAAACTATACATTGATGGCAAAGGGGTCATGTTGTCATGGTTCTTGCCATCTCATTAGAAGGTCCTTCTCTCTGACCCCACCCAGGCTTCAGTTCCTCTCATGTGTTTGTGGTTACTTTTTTAATAGCCAATTGGGTCCTGAGGTCAGAAATGAATGTGGGGTGATAAGGGAGTCGTTTCCTTTGACACATACTAGGACTTTAGTAAATGGTGTTAGTGGTCAATGTGTCTTTCATACCAAACATAATAAATTTGAAGAAAATTGAAGGGGTACAGGAGGAGGCTTGGGTTATAGTGCTACCATTGGAACTTGGGCAAGATGCTTTATTTCCTTCAAACTCAGTTCTTCATCTGTGAAATGAAGATGATGAGCCAGTTCTGTGCTAACATGCAGTGATCTTAAGATACTAGGAATCAGTGTAATTGTAGACACTTTAGCAGTTGCATTACCTTACAACTTTAAAAAATAATTTCTTAAAATTATGTTTACTTTGTACCTATAACACAAAACCAGATAATATAATCAGATATCTGACACAGCTGAATCAAGCCTTTTCATTCTGTCTTGTATCGTTTCACTGTCCACACTCTCATTATTATGTGTCTCTTGGCTTCTATTTTATTGACTCTTGGAGGTAGGTGTATTTATGTATTTATTTACTGCACAAAATAGAGACAAGGAGTATATTCTTGTCAGGCAAGTTGCTAACATTAATATGCATTAATTCAAGAAATATTTATTCAGTAATTTAGTAAATAGGAACAAAACAATGAATAACACATGGGGCTTGCCCCAAGAAGCTTATGGTCTAATGGGAGTACTGAAAAGTAAATAGATAATTATAAAACGGTGTGACACAGATGATGATTGCAGAAAGCACAGAGTGCAAGATGAGCAGAACTGGGGACTAATCCCACCCGGGGAAATCATTACAGACTTCCCAGAAGGCGTGGCATCTCAGCAGATGATGGCAGTTAGTCAGGATCTGTGATCGTTTCAGGCAGGGTAAGCAGCAGGTGCAAGAACCGGGAATGAGAGGGAAGCAGTTCCTAGACACGAGCTGAAAGGAACTTACAGAAAGTGTTGGGTGGGAGGGGAGAGAACAAGGGCAGCAGGGAGATATGGGTTTTAGAGGTACACAAGGAGTTTGGGTTTCATCCTGTGGACATTGGAGGGGTTTCCTGAGAGGGGTAACATATAATGTTGACATTTAAAGGAAAACAAAAAACAATGACTGGAGTATGGCAAATGTTTTGAAATAGAGCAGAACCGGAGGCAAGGTGAGTAGTTGGAGCACTGTAATGATAAGCTAGGCTAGAGGAGAGGATGGACTAAATTAAAGTAGAAGCAATAGGGAAAGAAAAAAGATGGATTCAAGGAATATTAAGGAGACAGAATCGACAGGACTTGATTGAATCACTCAAAAGTATTTGTTGGATTTCTATTTCTGATCATGATGGAGTAGCTAGTGTTGGACATACATTCCTGCTGTCAACGACTATGAAATCTGGACAAAATATGTAAAACAGTGTGTGTAGGCATTGGATCGCAGCTCAATGCTAGGCTACAATCCTCAGGCAAGAGGAAACACATGAGGTAAGCCACAGATTCACATAGTTTCTCTCAAATAGCGTTTTTCAGGCCATGGTGTAGGGAGAAAGGACTCAAGTAGAGAGCATCAATTTTGCCAGATGAAGGTTGTAGACATCAGAGTTTGTGCCTGCTAAATTGTCTGAGGATAGGGCAAGAGCACCCAAAATGGGGAAGCTGCAGACAGGAAAAAAAAAAATAGCACATGTAAGTAGAAATTCCCCTGAGGTCATTGATCAACTCCTGGACTATGCTAGCACAGGACGAGATTCCAGAAGGTTTGGAAGACAGTCTCTTGAGGGAGGCTGAAAGCTATGCAGACATTCCAGTGCAGGGAAGACATCTGAGAGCAAGCCCAGCTGGAGTGGAGAGACCTTGATGAAATCCTTAGGCATAATTAGATCCCAGAAAGCCACACTGTAGGAGTAAGGGCCATGTCTTAAGAGTAAAAACAAAAGTAGAACAGACCACCTTACCAAAGCCTAAAACCAAGTCTCAACAGGATAAGGTCAATCTTCAGTAATTTAACTGCTTGCCATAATAAGACTCAACCCTCTTTAGAAGAAGATAATATAACGCAATGCCTCTACAATGTTATTTATAACGGGGGTCCTGAACCTATGGTGAGTTGTATAATCATTTCATTATATATTACAATGTAATAATAATAGAAAAAAAGGGCATAATGTAACGTGCTTGCATCATCCCCAAACCATCCCCCCAGCCCCGTTCATGGAAAAATTGTCTTCCATGCAAATGGTCCCTGGTGCCAAAAAGGTTGGGGACCACTGATCTACAATGCTCAGCATTCAGCCAAAAAAATTACTGCACAAAGAAGCAGGAAAAGTATCTGATAATCAAGTGACAAGACCATCAAAAAAGCAAATCTAGAGATAGAGCTAATAAGAATTCATACGTATAGAGTGCTTACTATGTGTATATACTGTTTCAGCTGTGAGTAGGCAGGAAAAAAAAAAAAAATCCCTGAACTCAATGGAACTTATTCTCTAGACAGAGAAAACAGACAATAGATAAAATGAATAAAGTATTTGGTATCTTGGATGGTAGAAAATGCTATAGAGAAAAAGCAAGCACAGAAACAGCACAGAGAGTGTTAAGAGGATGGGTTGTTAGTATGGGACCAGAGAAAGACTAAGTGTGGGGCTGATGGAAGGGAAAATGCAGAGATGACACCCATGGTTTGAGCCTATGCTTTTAAGTTGGAACAAGAAATGTAAAGGGAGCAGACTTATTTGTAGGAAGATGATATTCAGGGAACGTTTAGTTTGCCTATGAGATTTTAATTGGAATTTCATTGTAGGCAACTGCACACATGAACTTGGAAAGCAAAAGAGACGTTAATCTGGAAGTGATCAACATGATAAAAATTGTAACTAACAGTGTGTATGAGAAGGGAAAAACCCTGGAGTACTACAGGATCTAAAACGTAGACATGAGATATGGAAGTATATCAATGAGTGATAAATAACTGGATAGATGGAATAATCCGATAGAATTTCTACTTATAGAAGTCAGGTGTTCTAGCAAGAGGACAGGGCCAGCAGTTCCAAATGGTGAGAAATCAAATCAAATGAGCATTAAAATGTTTTCTTGGATTATGAAACAAATTGGTTAAAAAAATTGGTGAAAATTATTCTGATTAAAATGTGGGGCAGAATCCATACTGCAGTGGGATGAAGAGAAAATAAGAGGTAAATCTGTTAAGATAGGGACAGTTCTAAATCTGGCTATAAAGGGCAGTATTTGAAGAGGGTTGTCAGGTTATGAGAGTGTGAGGGGTATGTGTGTGTCTGTATGCGTATGCGTGTGTGTGTGTCTATGCCTTTTAAGATGAAAGACAAACATGTAAGTATACTTAACAAATACTTTTTGAAGGACTATTTAACTATGCAATCTAGATTGGAAACAGATGAGATCATGTTAATTCGAGGTCAGACACACGGTATTTTAACCACTGGGATGATTCTCATTGCCACCTGAGGCACAGAGGAAACTGCTTTAGTTCTTGTCACCAGTCTTATCACCAGTCTCTCAGGTGATATTGTGCCAAATCTTGCACACCAGAACTTCTAGCATTACCTCAGATTCTTTCTCATTTAACCTGATATAAAATTTTTTTCACTCAAAATATTAACAGGAGAGCAACTTTATGGCACTTTTTCTTACTCAGTTTATTTAATGTTGGCGCAAGCGAAGTTTTAACCTAGCTCAATTTATATACATCTCAAATTAAAAGACATTTTAAAAATTACCACAATCATTATTTTTGAGATTGGAATCTAAAAATTAGTTTTAAATAGATGCAACATTTATCTACATAGCCAAACACTCCTTTGTGTTCACATACATTATTCCTTGGAACCTTTTAAAATATTTATTATGATTTAGCTTAATCACTTAGCCCAAGTTATAATAATTGGTATTTTTATCAGTAATCTCAACACTTGCAAAAGACCTATGTGCAAATAGTTTCTTCTTTTAATAGATATATATGAACAAAATGTAAATACTCTTAGAAGCACACTTTTTCATTCAAGTTTAAAATAAATATTAATTGTAGATGATCATGATTAGATTTTTAAGAATAAAATGATAAAAATATTAGAATATTTTGAGAACTTGTACCGTAATCTAAAAAAAATTAAAGGGAAATATCAAAGTGTATTTATACCAATGAAAATGAATTGTGACAAAAACATACCCATTGAATGTATTAGAATTGAATCTATAAGCTTCCCCTGATGAGATAGACATCAAAACTAAATGATTTTATCAGCTACATTTTCCTTTGAAAAGTGAAAAGCAATACATACTTGAAATACATTTTTTTAAGAATCAGGCATGGATATTTGAGACATTCAAATTTTCAGACTAGTTTAGGAATTTTCCCTGAGTTTTAATGCTTTCCACATACTCAGTTTGTTACTGAGTTGTCATCATGATATCTTTTGCATTAAAAATATCTAATTATCCTGAAGTGTCTCTATTTATGAATGAATGCGGATCATCAAGAAAGATAAGCTATTTCAAGAAGTCATTTTAAATGACTATTATTGTTTTATTATACTGCTAATGCTCAAGGTGATCATATGACACTTAAGCTATCTTGGTCCTGACAAACTTGAAAACAACCAAAAGAACTTAGTGGGAATAATGACAGTGTGTAATGTTGCTGGAGGGAGTGTACTGAACAGGATGACCTGCTGTGCTCCTCAAACCCGAAGGGAAAGATTATTCTTAACAAGGCATGAAACCAGATACCGATCTGTGTTTAATTAGCAGTTCCAAAAGTCTGGAAACATCTTGAAATATAATATCATCTAGTGTGTGATTTATGTTTAGTAAAGTTCATGTTTTAAAGATGAATGCGATTTATTATTTGGGTATTAGAGGGAATGAAGGTCAAAGTTTCACTGCAGGAGGCTAAAAGCAGTTTATAGAGATGAGCAGTTCATATTTTGCACATAGAAACCCATTCTGAAGAAACTTACATAAACTGTCCCGGTGTAACATAGGATTTGGGTTTGAGGTTAGAAGCCTAGACTTTATGCGGTTGGGAGCAGAAGGAGAAAATTAAACATCTTTTTTACCCCATTCCCCAGTGGTTGTCCACCATCTGAAGGGTGGCTGCTTTCCAGCCTCAGATGGTCTGGAATAATGGTCATGTCTCCCTCCAGGTCAAACCAACCAAGACTACTCAAAAGAGAATTTATTCCTTGGCCTCCCTTCCCTTTCCCTACTCTCTTATCAAAGTCTTGAATATTGTTAGGTTCATTGTTTCAAACTTTCAGGACTTTTGCAGGACACAGAACAGCCATGTACTTACGCATTGTGGATGTCTAATTTCCATGCAAAGATTAGCTCTGGTTTTGGGAGTAAAGAGTCACAAAGGCCCTTTATCTGCCATTGGGAAGATACTTTATACAAAGTCTGTTGGATTGTAATTTTCTCCTAATGCTTAGAATGGAACCCTGAATGCTCACTCCTCACATAGCAATTTCCACTGGTATTTGGATTTTCCTGGTGTTTGTGGCAAGACACATTAAAGAATATTTACAGCTTTTTATGACTTTTGTATACATGAATGGGACTAATCGATCCTTATAGTCGTTGATGGTTTCAAGAGCATGAGCCTCCTAACTAGTCATCCAGTCAGGCATTTTCGTGATAAAGGAACCAAGAATTTGTGATTTAAAGCCAAACCTGACTTTAGTTTAGCTCCTGACTGAATTGGTGACCTTGCGTATGATGGTTAATTTTATATGACTCTTCGTCTGGGTCATGATGCTAAGACATTTGGTCAGACATTATTCTGAATGTTTCTGTGATGATGATGTTGAATGAGATTAACACTTACACTGGTGGATTAAGAGTAAAGCAGATTACTCTCCATAAAGGGGGTGTCTCATCCAATCAGGTGAAGGCCTTATATTAATACAAAGACTAAGCTCCTTGAGCAAGAAGGAATTTTTCGAGCGACTGCCTGGGGGCTCAGACTGCCTCTTCCCTGAGTCCCCAGCCTGCTATCCTACCCCATCAGATTTTCAGATTTTGGACTCACGAAGTCTCCACAATTACATGAGCCAATTTAAAAAAAATAAACCTCTCTCTCTCTCTTCATGTGTGTATACATATGTGTGTGTGTGTACATGTGCATATGTACATATACACGTTCTCGTGGTTCTATTTTTCAGGAGAACCCTAATACATTACTTAACCATACAGTTCAGGTAATGCCTGGCACATGAGAAGAACCACAGATTATTGAATGAATCAATAGATAAAAATATGTTTCAGGAATTTTGTTTGAAAAAACAGTTTAATAGTGAAATCTTAGGGGATGAAGAGAGGTTCTTAACACTTTTGAATCCAAAGTAAATTGAAACTAGGTTAAGATTCAATATTCCTTAGTGAGTTGTAAAACTTTAAAGTTTTTAAAAAGATATAATAGATCAGGGGGGGAAAAGGTCTGCATTTTAGTCTTGGCATTGCTTATCATTAGCTTTGGAACTCTTCATCTCCCTAGGCCTTCAGTTGTTTCTTCAACTGTAAAATGACAAATGTGGGTTAGTTGGTTTTTCATGTCCCTTTGTCTGTAAAATCTCTTAATTCCATAATTTCCTCTGAAGACCCTTCCAGCATGGTCATTCTGACTATATCACTAAACCTAAGGGATTCCACTAACTAGCTCCCAATGCAGTGATCTTGTAAGACACATCAAGTCCTGATGGTTGCATGGTTAATGGGGAGCTAAAAGAGTGCAGTCTTTCGATGCAAGAAGGTGTTTCCTTTACCCAGTGGACACTGGAAAGGAAAGCTTAGAGACAGCAGAAGTTCTCAGTATTTACAGTTGTTAAATGAATGTTAAAATTCTCTTCACACTGTTCTTTGAGAATAAAGAAAACAAGACCTCATCACTAAATTGTGACATGAATAAAAGGTCTCTCATTTACATTCACTGCTTTGCCTGCATAGGAACTTGTTTTTTTGCCAACAACTTAATGTCCTGAGAAAGCTATAGGTCATTTTGCAACCTGGCATTTAATAGCACCATCTCACAAACCTGATTTAATCTTTTTATTTTGTCACAAGTTTGGGGGTACAATACAAGATCCAAATAATAAAACTTTAATGACTTGAACAGTATTTTATGTCTCATCTCCAAACATATTTCTTGTAGAGAAAATTCTGTAAATTTTCTCTGCCATATTCATTGAATGAAGATATTCTTCTAAGCTGAAAACATAAAAGATCATTGCCATTATGAATCTTGTCAAAGGACAAAGGAAAATGTGTTCATTTTGGATAAGGCATGAGTTACAGAGTGTCTGTTTTTATTGAATGTCATGGAAAAAATCCACAAGATCATTAACTGGCATTTCAGTTAAGATTATTTTTCCTAAAATAAAGTTGATTTTTTTGGTTGTTGAAAACTCAGTACTTGATATCAGAAAATATAGACAAAAGAAGAGTATTTAAAATGGTAAGAATTTTATCCATCCAACAACTATGCACGATGCGTTGGTATTTATTCTTTCACATGGGGTTTTATAGATGCCTCTTCCCCCAACTCCTAGCTCACAGACACAAATGTACACATAAACCAGATGTCTTCAAGACTAACTAGTCTGTGACATCAAAGTGAGGCCAGGTTTTCTCTAATGTTAAAATCAGAACACTTCCAAGTTCCCATATGCCTATAGCTGTGGAACCCTGGTCTTTCCTCTCCCTGTAGTGATTTATATGATGTGGGCAAGAATTCTACGGTTTCTGACTCAAACCAGGGGGCAACTCTGGTATATTTCACCTTGATTCAGAGGTTGGGCTACCTCCAACACGCCCTGCTTTCCTCACTGTTTCCATTC
This sequence comes from Indri indri, assembly GCA_004363605.1. Classification (NCBI taxonomy): domain Eukaryota; kingdom Metazoa; phylum Chordata; class Mammalia; order Primates; family Indriidae; genus Indri; species Indri indri. The sequence goes on from RJWJ010025403.1 coordinate 13,834, forward strand.
TCCAAAGCGATTCTTTGGAGTATGAGAGAGGAGGAGCCTTCAAGTCCAGGTATTAAGTTCTGCGGTGGCCATACCTCTCCCAAACTGGTAAGCCCAGAATTAGAGTAATCAGTTGTCAGCACACACAGTGTCAGTTTTCAGTACACACACAGGGTCGTTTATTTTTCTAATGCCAGATCAGGCATTAGCTTTACACCATTCTCAAAGCCAACTCTCTTCTGGTGGTCTAGATCTAGTGTTAAGAGAGGAACCCCAGTCAAGACTTGCTGGATGTGGCTGCTTGGGTTGTTTCCAGATTTCAGTTATTCTTTCCTCCAATCTGGGCTCAGGCAGGATCCCTCTGATTCATCAGACTTATTTTAATATGTTTGAATCTCAAAAGAAATTGAGTTTTGATCTCGATCCTTTTTCTTCCAGGAATCATCTTGACTCCTATATGAATTTGTGGGTATAAGTAAGCACCTGGGGAAGGTTACTACTTGGCTTTAACTAACAAGAAAACCTGAGATAGGCCTTGCCATGCTAAAACATACACAATTATTCTTTTCTCTCAGCATTGAATAAGTGCTAGTCTTGCAGTGACCTTTCTGCTACGGAAGGTCTACAGCATGATCGTTAAACAAACAGCTTCTGGATTCATACAGCTCACATTTAAAGCTCTGCCCTGTCATCTTCTGGCTGATGATCTTATGAAATTTGCTCAACAGTTCTGTTCTTAATGTGTCTTCATCAATAATACAGGGCTGACAATAATCACACCTTTCTCATATATAGTTATGAGATTAAATGCATGGGTTACATTTAACATTGTTCCTGGCACAAAGTGTGTGCTCAGTTAATGTTAGCCGTTACTACTTCAGTTAATCCAAATGTGGTCCTTCCAGAACAGTCAAAGGAGAAATAACATCATCATCACTAAAGATAATTGCTAGTGAATTTTAAATATCACTTCTCCAATATATAAAAAGTCTTAATCCATTGGTACCCTGTTTTGCCTTACTTAAATCTATATAGATATGATTTTAAATGTTTAAGTCCATATTGTTTTATAACCTGCTCTCCACAGCAATATACTGTGAAATTCTTCTTCTTGTCAATAACTGTATTTACAAGATGTTGTAATCTTTATTATCCTATTTATGAAAGAACTATATTTTACCAATTATTTCATATTTCCATGTTTTCAACGTCATAATTGATGGCACCTACCTTCTCATAGGTAGGTGGTCATATGACTAATTATTATTCCTTGGGACAAATATCAGAAGCTATCAGAATTATTTCTTTGGGACGAATATCAGAAAAGGAATTTCAAAGCTTTTAAAATATGCAGCTAACTTGTCCCCAGCAACATTTACCAGTTTATACCAGTCAGCATCCTTGTACCCTCATCAATGGAGAGCATTTCAAAAACTAAAGGTTTAATAGCTTGAAAGACAAAAAGGCATGTTGCTTTCATGTATATTCTTTTATTAGTAGTAAAATTGATTGACTTTATTAAGGTAGGTTTTAAATTTCTTCTTTTGTGAGACAGTTACATTCTTAGCCCATTTTTATTTGTATTGCTTTTAAAGAGCTTTTTGTATATGTAGGAGAACCACGGATTTCCTTACTGCTATCCAGAAAGAAAGGAAATTTAGTTTATTTCCTATAATTAGTCCAATTTTTCTCATGAGCCCCCACCTGGGGAAGGAATTCAGTGAAAGTAGTGGTGAGGAAGAACTTAAACTTACCAATGAATGTATCTCAGATATTTCTAAGCAGACTTTTTATATTAGATAATCTCAAGTAAATGCTCAGACTTAAGATATGCTTTCCTTCTCTGTGTAATATCTGGTTATGTTTTGTGTTGGAGTGTGAGTACTAAGTGATCTCATGTAGTATGGGGGTACTTTGATAAAGGGTCAAATGTATTTGTGTAACATCTGCCAAGTTTATTGTTTATCTGGCTATGTGGCGCTCTGCTAAAATCTTCTACTGAAGCTGAGCTGTTCTCTTGGCTTGGGCAGGGCCTGGAGACCCCCTTGCCTGCCTCAGTTGCCCCTTTGCTGGAGCCCTGTCACCCTCCACTGAGCTCTGGCTCAATCTCGCCACTCTTCAGCCTTGGAAACATTTCAGCCTCAAGCAAGAGCTAGGGGAAGGCCCTTAACTCAGGACACTTTCTCTTCCTAACCACTTCAGACGGCCATTTTTACTCGTTCATCTTTTTCAGAGTCCCAAATTGGCAAAGGCCTGTTCTGCTGTGGCTTTTCTCTCCACCATTCTAAAACCCTACTGCTATCTGGGATTTTCATTCAGGAGTAAAAAGCAGCTGGGATACTTTGCTCTGATTCTTTACTTCCCCTACTTTTCTGTTTTGCACATTCTACCAGGCTAGAATTGCCAGGTTTTCTTCTTTCTCTGTAGGCTGGTTGGATCTCCCTTTATGTCATATTCTGTTCCTGGGACAGAGAGTTTCAAGGCATGGAATAAACCCCCTGAGCTGAATCCACTAGTCTTAGCGATCAGAATGGGCACCTCAGGGTACTACAAACCAGAGATTACACAGGGCAAAAGTGTACTGTGTTGTTGTTCCCCAGGTGTTATTTGTTTTATAAATATATGTATGCAGATAGATTCAGATATTCAGATCAGATAGGATTGATATATGTCATGTATGTTACAAATGTTTATGCCCTTTTTTCCTTTTTTTTTTTAAAGTTTTATATTTTTACATAGTCAAATATATATAAGATACATACTTTATGGTTTCTAAATTTCATAAATCTTTTAAAAAAATCTTTCCCTCATCAGGGAAAAATTATATATTATATTCATATCTATTTTCTCCAAGTAACTTTATAGTTTTTTTTTTTTATTTTACCTAAAGGCATTTGGTAACTATCTTAAGTATATATATACACACACACATGCATACACACACATACACACAAATGACACAACTATATGCATATATACATATAAATATATTTAATAACCAACTCAACATATTTTGTTGAATAATCAACTTTTTCTCACACATTTGAAGTATTACTTCATCATATATTAAATTCTTATTTTCTTTTTTTTGTATTTTCTCCCATGTTCTGTAGATATACCTGTTTATTCCTTTACTAGTTAAAATATATTTTTAAAATATAACTTTGCAATATTTTGATATCTGTTTAAGATATTTCCCTCACTGCTTTCATTTTTAAGCATTTTCTTGAGTCTTTTCATGAATTTCACTCAGATTGATTTCTAGAATAATTTTTAGTTTTCCCCAAAATTGATTGCCATTCTCTTTGTAGTACATTAAAATTTAAGATTAAATCAAGAGTACCTTTAAAAAACCCTCAGAATGCAAAATATATTTTTTTATAGAGCTTGTTAACATTTATTTACTTGGGACATGGCAATAATTACCTCTATCTCTACATTCCCCATCATTCTGTTAAAGCCAAAGTGCAATTCAAAAACTGTTAAGTAGAATAAAGTGTTAAGGCTTATCTAGGTTAAAAAAAAAAATACGAGGAAAATATTTGTGACTTAAGTGTTTAAATATTTGAGCATTAAACAAAAAAAGTGAGGTTTTTTGGCCTTATATTATCTAGACAATATAAATTTTTAGTTGTATATGTGTGCATCCTGGGATTTCTTTTCTCTTCATTTCATAAAGAGTTTGAAATTTTCTGTTATAGTGACCAAGTTCCAAGTCTTTAATCTGATTTTTTCAGCCATTTTAATGACTGAAAAATATAAAGGTTGGCTATCAATTTTTATCTTTGCTTCTCTTTTTTCTGTTACTTCTTATGTTTTGATTCTATAAAAATTTCTTTACTTGGCCTCTAAGTTATAGGGTTTTCCCCCAGTCAATGCTTATTATTCTTTCAGATCTAAATTTATAAAAAATAATTCTGTATTAGTCAATGGATTCAAATTCTCCTGTGATTATGTATGCATGTATTATATATTCCCTTTGAACTTAATCTTTTCTGTCAAGAACTATCTATGGTATGTAGCCAACAATGAAGATTGAATATTTGTGGTTATTGAAGGGAGTTGGGGGTCTTGGATTTTGCAGAGTCTCCTCTAGTGACCTTCTGTAGTAGCATGAAGAGTCAAGGTCATTGCCCTGGCTACTTTGTTGCTCTCATTCTTCATGCCCTCCAAATACACAGAGTTGAATGAATTAAGGGAAACAGTGCAGGGACGAATGATTTGGGTGGTATATTGTAAAATCATCTATAAGAACCATAGAAGCTGATAATCTTTCAGCTTTGAACATATAAACAACATAAAGGATCTGCTACTTGATACATATACCCCTTTACTGCTCTAGATTGTTCTCCTGGCTTAGTATGGGGAAATAAAGGGGTAGACCAACTCAAGCTGGAAGGGAGAAAAGATGATGAAAGCCAACGAATGACTTCACCTGAAGAGAATCAAAATTAGCTGTGCCAACTTTAGGTGCCATTAGTTGCAGGCAACTAATTTCAGGTTTTCACTCATCTATGAGGATTTCTGTGATTTTTTTTTAATCTAAAAGGTTTTCTAAGCTAATTCTTAAGAATATTGAATTTCACCAAAAAAGACCATAATAAAGAAAATATGATAATATTTCTTCACATAAATAGTTGTGTTCTGTGATTTTTAGCACCTTGTTTTTAATAAACAAATTGTGTTATAAATTTTAACTCATGGCAATAAATTAGCAAAAACTGAGTTTATTTGGTACTATCATAACCACCTACGTTTAACACAGATGTTCAGCAAAAGATTTAGGAACTATTTTGGAAGCTCTCATTAACTGAGATAAATTAGCAGAATATTTACGGGTAATATTAAACTGTTCAAGTTCATATTTTCTTTCCTGATCGTTTTATAGTGGTCTCATAAATATCAACAGCTGCCTTACTGGTCCTTCAAAAAAGTCTTATAGATATTAGTAGGACTGAAGCCCAATATTTTAATGTTTTTTTAATGTCAGAGCAGTTGCCTGGCCACAGGGCACTCTGCTCAGCCACACTCCAACCCACCCAATGTGCCTCATCTCATCTCTTAAGACCCTGCTTTTTCTCAGAGTAACTCATGGGATCTGTAGAGAACAGAGTGGTTTTCCCCAAGGGATCTAATTTGCTATGGGCTGTTTATCTCTTGGTCTGAAAGCCTCTAGGAGCCTAATCATATCTAGAATTCAGGGGATATATGGAGAGTGAATATTTTAGAAGAGAATTAGAAGATATATTATTATATTTGCCTTTGGATTCTTCTAATTCATATTTAGTCCCCTGCATGCAGCCTCTTTCTGTGTCGGACCTGACTCATTCTTTCAAAAACCCCAAAGACTCAATACGGGCCAGGACTAGATACTAAATCTACGGAATGCTAGTACTACCTTTAGGACTTGTGAACACTCCGTGATAGTATATGGGGATGTGGACTCAAAAAACAACCGTATTGCTCACTGACGATGCTGTCTGTCTTGGTGATCATCTTCCAGAGAGGTAAATCGCAGGCAGTATAACTTGTGATATTCACATGACAGGAGGAGAGGTTTTACATGATAGAAAGGAAGGGGAACTGCTATTGGGAATGTATATTTTGACTGAGTGTGGAGACCTTAAATGCCAAGCTAAATTTGAACTGTCCTATAAGCAATATAAAAAAAACAAGGCTTATGATCAAGAACTATGAAAATGATGTTAAGGCTGATTAAACTTTACATAGGATTGAAGAGAGTTGGGAAAACTTAGAGGCAGACAAACAAGTCCAGGTGATCATCAAAAACCCATCCTGGTGAGGGTGAAGTGGGCCTGAGGGTGGCAGTGATGTTGAAAGGAGACAGGAATGAAGGGGCCATTAGGAAGATTAACTATTGGTGGCAACTAATTGCGTGTAAGAACAATGGTGAATTTGAATTCTACTGTAGCGTTTTGAGCAAGGGTAATTAAGACAGCAAAAAGGCTACTGAAAAATACAGCCTAAGCAGGAAGGGCTCTGGCTTTGGAGTATGCTATGGTTTGAATGCTTGTCCTTTCCAAAACTCGTGTTGAAATTTAATTATCATTGTGACAGTACTAAGAAGCGAGACCTTTACCTTAACAGGATTGAGGTATTCACACCTTAGCAGTATCAAGAGGTGATTAGGGCCTGCGGGTTCCATCCTCATGGGTAGGACACTGATGCCATTAGAAAAGGGTGAGCTCAGCCCCCTCTTTCTCTCTCTTGCCCTTTTGCTTTCTGTCATGGGTTTAGGCAGCAAGAAGGCCCTCATCTAATATGGCCCCTTGATCTTGGACTTCCCAGCCTCCAGAACTGTGAGAGGCAATACATTGCTATTCATTATAAATGACCCAGGCTCAGGTATCCTCTAAGCAGCAAAAATAGACTAAGGGGAAAATTGTGATTTTTAAGCAAATGACCCTTGGAAAGATTCCACAGCAAGATATTGTCAGATATTAAGATAATGGGTTAACTTTCTGATTACTTGCCAGTGAGTACTCTGAGAAGTCACAGATTAGAAAAGCAAAGAAAGATGAGTCATTAGTGGTTTTGCAAAATCTAATGATACTATGAAGCCACTGGGACCCTGAAAGGAAGCACTGAAATAAGATGCAGATGCAGAATGAAAGGTAGGAAATGTTAGAAAATAAAGTGCCCACTTAACACTTGTGGCAAGAAGCACCCTGACCAACAGCATTCGGATTAAAGGGTTATACCATGGATCAGTCAGAGTCCAGGTGGGACATATTCAATGTGAACATCTCAGAGGGAATTTAATACTGGACACTGTTTATACAGGTGATGTAAGAGCCAAAGAGCCGGTGGTGAGCAAACCCGGAGGTTAACAGCAGGAAACCGTCACACATCTGGGGCTGGAGGGCAACAGGGGCTGTGGCGTTACCAGAGCCCAGAAGCTGGCGCTGTGCAGTGGGAGCTGGAACCACAGAGTGTGGGGCTGTCTGTTGGGAGCTAGAATCATGGAGGAGGCTGAGGAGGTGCTAAAGATGCCACTGGAAGCAGAGAGAGAAGGTGAGAAATCCCCTGGCCTTGCTCCTTAGCCTGCCTTCCAATCTTCCATCATTGCCTGCCATCCACTGGCCAAGCCTACCTACATGCTAGAGGGCAAGGGAGCTGGGAAACGTGATTCCCTGCAACACAGAGCAGAGGAAGGGCAGGAATGGAGCAGATCTGAGCAAAGAGAGGTGCACACGGTTAGCCTGTCACTTATGACGTTATTTTAAGGGCTGCCTCCTGAGAAACTTTCTGTCAATAAATGTAGATAAAAATGTTGCTATTTCTTCCTCCCGTGTATCTGCAATCTGAACAGAATTGCAGTTTTCAAATGCCATTGAGAATTTAATGGTCATCTACAGTAGGGGTGCACGAGTTTTCAGCTGCTGGACTAGCCTTCGGTCCACCCTTCCCCCTCCATTTCGTTACCTTGTCAAAGTCACCATGTGCTTCTTATCTAGTTACCATAAAGCTGAGCAACCACAAAAAAAGAATAGTTCTACCATTTTTAAACAGAACAAATTAAAGTTTTCCATGATGCAAGAGTGGGTTTTAAAAGATAATTGCATTCCTCCTCTTCTGTAATTATTTTGTACTCTGCAAATGATTTATGATCTCCTGGCTAGAGGACTGAAAAAGGCTCGTAATTTTAGATGTTTTGCCTTTGAATTTCTATGGGTCTCTTAGAAAGTCACTTATTCTACCAGGGACTGTGCTTACATAGAAATAAAGAACATACCTAATGCCTGGTCAGGTCGGCACTTGCACCTTGCAGCCTGTCCCCAGAGCCCACACTGTACCCATGTGGTATGCAGTCAATGTCTCAGGTAGTCTCAGATGTGGAGACGTGGAGGACTGTTAACATACATCAAGACTTCTCCAAAATCACAGGTGCTGGTCTCAGGAGGAATTGGTTTGGTGAGGCTTTTCTAAGGTTCTGTTTGAACAAATATGCTTCAATGGCTGTCAACAAGGAGGGAGGATGGAGAATTGTCTGGCATCCAAATGGGAGGCAGGAGAGAGTAGTGGCGAAGTACATGGAGTTTGGTTAATTTGACTTGGCTTCATAGGTATTAAAGTTGAGCTGTTACTTCATCAATAAAATAATGCTAAGAGTATTCACTTCATAGGGCAGTTGTAAGAATGAAATGAGATAATGTATGTAAAGCACTTGTCACATAGTAAGTACAGTTCTCAATATATAATTTTGTGGTAGTTGTTATTACTGTTATTGTTATTATTGTCAAATGGAGGAGGGAATCCGATGGCTTTGGAAGCCAGATTATACACTGCCTATGTTACTACAATAAATCCTGACTAACCAGTGATCTCACTCCCCAAATCTGTCTTGTTATGTAGGCATCTAGTATGAATGAGCCCTTTTAAAGGCTACAGCTTTAAACTATGGTTTAGTTCTAAATCTTCTGCCTTTAACAGCAAAATAAATGGGAACCAGCTCCTCACAGAAGATGTTTTCAAGGTGAACAGAAACGGTAAAAAATAATCCCTTAGAGCTTTCACACACTCTCTAATATGACCCCCCCAAAATGTTCTAATAGTGTCTCACTTTGGTCTTCTTTTTGTATAAGTTCACCAAACACCCTAACTACGTAATGTTTCTACACTGGCCCCACGTCTCTGTCCTCTGTTCTTATTTCTCATCTACCTAGGAAATCACCTCCTCCCTTCGCCTATCAAAATCTTCCTCTTTCTTAAGTCCATCTTACATGAATATATTCCACAAAGCCTTTTATTATCTACGCATACAAATGGGCTCTCTGATCTCTGAACTCCACAGCACTTGTTTGCATCTCTCCTGCAGCAATCACGTACTACCTTGTATTGTTTGTGGAGTTGTCTGAGCCTTCCTTGTTAAGATAAAAGTGTGGGAACTGATTTTACGTCTGGACCATTCCTTGCAGTAACTGTCATTGTGCTTTGTGCAGAGCAGTCACTTAAAAATTATGTGCAGAATTAAATGTAATATAGACAAATTTTTGAATAATGCAATTTTCACTTTGGTCCCCTTAGTCTCTGGCTCTGTTTTCAGCTCAGCTATATTCTGACTGGAGACTTCATTCCCTGGTTTCAAATTAAACATTGTCCAGGTAAACTATGCATTGCAGAGGCCTTCTTTGAAAGAGATTTTCAACAGGAAATGTACTCCCATTCGTTTTGCTGTTAAATAAGGGCGAGAGAATTTTGAATTAAAACCAACCTACTGCAGCCTTTGCAATGGCTCTTTAATTGACCATTAAACACGTACATGGATATAAAAACTCTCTTCACTGAGTTGAAAAATACGCCACCAAACAAGGCATGCTTTTCCCAGCTGCTGAGGGAATAAGCTTGATTTGAGTGAATCAAGATCTTCACTAACTCCTTCCCTCTGCAGGAGATCCTGTTATTTCAGAGGAGGAAAGACATCCAAAACTCATAGCTTAAAACACACACACACACACACACACACACACACACACACACAAACCAAATTTCAGTTCACAGATACTATGGAAATCGGCAAGTTGAATCTAAGGGAAAATTTCTGATTTCTTCATTTTTGTGTATATATCATGATAAAGATGAACGTGAGTAGAAAAGTGAACACATTTTGAATCAATGGGCTCTAAATACTTTCTCGTAGCCATCATTGGGCATTGGGGTTTGCTGGGAGTACGTAAGTATGTATCAAATAATGTGGTGAGAACCATCTGTGGAGGGGAACATAGTCAAATAAAAGCCCCAACCTTCTAGATTTGTGTCTGCTGAGGGTCTCTGTGGCAGTGTGGCAAGGCTCCAGGCTTCAAGCACTTGGCCATTGCATTTGGATTTTAAAAGATCCCAAGCCATAAATTCTGGTTGTAATTAGAGCTTGTGAACAGAAAAATACCCTAGGAGTTATTAATATGTAAATCTAGTAATCTGGGAAATTGATCGCAGGCTAGGGTTTCTGAATTTATGCAATCTCATTTTGACCAAAATGACATCACACTTCAACAGTTCTGCATAAATTGGCAGTAAATTGCATAATGTTTCTTTAAAATTAGTACAGATAAAGAATGCTTAAGAAGAGCATTGGATAAGAACACA
>RJWJ010025404.1:0-23910 GCA_004363605.1 Indri indri
AGGAAGTAGGTACAGATGTGGTGAAAATAGCAGAAGAGCCAAACCAGAAGTGGAGCCTGAAGATGTGACTGAATTGCTGCAATCTCATGACAAAGCTTTAACACATGAGGAGTTGCTTCTTATAAATGAACAAAGAAAGTGGTTTCTTGAGATGGAATCTAATCCTGGTGAAGATGCTGCAAACGTTGTTGAAATGATAGCAAAAGACACAGATTATTACATGAACTTAGCTGATAAAGCAGTGGCAGGATTTGAGAGGATTAACTCCAATTTTGAAGGAAGTTTTACTGTGGGTAAAACACTGTCAAACAGTATCACATGCTACAGAGAATTCTTCCATGAAGGAAGAGTTAATTAATTTGGCAAACTTCATTATTGTCTCATTTTAAGAAATTGCAACAGCCACCTCAGTCTTCAGCAGTCACCAACATTGAGGCAGCAACCATCGACATTGAGGCAAGACCCTCAACTAAGAGAAAGATTACAACTTGCTCAATGCTCAGATGAGTCGCTAGCACTCTTTAGCAGTAAAGCATTTTTTTTTTTTTCTTTTTTGAGACAGAGTCTCACTGTGTTGCCCGGGCTAGAGTGCCGTGGCGTCATCCTAGCTCATAGCAACCTCAAACTCCTGGGCTCGAGTGATCCTTCTGCCTCAGACTCCTGAGTAGCTGGGACTAGAGGCATGCGCCACCATGCCCCGCTAATTTTTTCTATATATTTTTAGTTGTCTGATTAATTTCTTTGTATTTTTAGTAGAGATGGGATCTCGCTCTTGTTCAGGCTGTTTTCGAACTCCTGAGCTCAAACGATCCACCCGCCTCTGCCTCCCAGAGTGCTAGGATTACAGGCGTGAACCACCGCACCTGGCCCAGTGAAGTATTTTTAATTAAGGTATTTACATTGGTTTTTTTAGCTATAATGCCATTGTACACTTAATAGACTCCAGTATAGTGTAAACATAACTTTTATATGCACTGGGAAACCAAAGAAATGATATGATTCACTTTATTGTGATATTTGCTTTATTGTGGTGGTCTGGAACAGAACCTGAAATATCTCTGAGTATGCCTGCAACTAAGTATGCATACGCCTTGACAAATCGCCTTGTTTTTCTACACATAATCTCTGAGTCAAGAATCAATCCAGATAAATGACTTTTCAGGTCATGAGGCAGAGGTGCACACTGCATAGCATCAGGAAGGGCCATTCAGTAGGCCACAGCAGGAATGGCACTCCCTGGAGTCGTTCAGTGCAAAACCTGCACGGCTGCATGAAAATCCTTGAGTGGGGGAAGCCTCAGAGAAATAGCCTTAGTCCATATAATACAAAGCATTTTCATTCATATATCAAGGAAACAGAATAAGCCAGGCTTATATTATGTATTAGAAATGGCTTCATAATTTTTAAATACTGCTTTTGTTGTTTTTGATATAACTCACTATAAACATTGTAAAAAGTACAGACAGGTGAGTAGAAGATAATTCCCTATCTCAGAGATCATAACTCTGTTAATCTTCTTTATTATATGTCCTTCTAATTCGCTTATGTGCATATATAAAAATATATTCCTTCATACTTGAAAATATGCTTCCTCTACTACTTTTTAAAAACTTGATATTATGTAAATAGCATTTCTCAAAATTGCCTATTGATTAGAATAATCTGAAGAGCAGGTTTAAAATACAGATCTTTCAGGATTCTCATTGAAAGAATCAATTCAGAAAATCCAAGGTGTCCCAAGAATTGGTATTTTTAATACCCTCCCCACATGAATTTTTGTATTCAAATAAGTTTGAGAAACACTAATTTAATAGCTGTGTCCTCAGGTGTTCAGGCAATTTCTGAGCAGAGGAAAAACAGTTTACCCTAATTCTCCTAACCCTCTCAGCTATGTGGATCAAATGCAGCCACCTTATAAAACTGGAAAATCGAGTGCATTGGGCAAGCAGGGAAATGGCTCCAACCACCCAACTCACCTTAACATCGCACCCTTGGCCCTGAGGCAAGATTCCCTAGGGATCCCGACATTCCTCATGAAGAGAGATGAGCCAGAGATAATGTTAGTTATGTTTCTTGAAACCAGACTCAAAAGACTCTTTAGGGATTATCTGGGCAAAATCAATCTCCTTAGGTGACTGTCTTCATCCATTCAGACTACTAAAACAAGCTACCATACACTGAGAGCCTTATAAACAACAGAAATCTATTTCTCACAGTTTTGGAGGCTGGGAAGTCCAAGAGGAAGGTGTCAGCAGATTTGGTGTCTGGTGAGGGCTTGTTTTCTGATTCACAGATGACGCATTCTTGTTGTATCTTCATGTGGTAAAAGGGTCAAGCTAGCTCTCTGGGGTCTTTTCGATAAGGGCACTAATCCCAATCATGAGGGTTCTGTCTTTATGACTTAATCACCTCCTAAAGGCCCCACCTTTTAATACTAACTCCTTAGGGGTTATGATTTCAACATATGAATTTTAGGGGGACACAAACATTCAATCTACAGCAATGACCAGACATACTGGTTTGCCTGTTTAGTCCCAGTTTATACCTATTGTTCTGGTGGTTGTTATTAATACTGTCTTCTTTCATTCACAGAAGTGACCAGTCTGGGCAATTATATTAAATAATATGGGCATTTACTTGTAGGGTTACCTCCATCCTCCTCTCCTGTCCGTATACCAGAAATGGGCTCCTTCAGGTCTAAGTCTTTTTTCTTCTAAACCTAGATCTTATTAATGCATCAACTGCTCCCTTGCAAAGAACCTTTTTAATGAAACTGGGAACGAAACCAGTCTCATGGTGAGGTCTTCTTGACCAGTTAAAGACTATTATTTTGCCTTTCTTCTCAAAGTGCTTACAGCTCATATGCAGGTTAAAATGTGCTCTCCTTTCCTCATCACTCCCAGTAAGATAAGCCAAATTTTAAAAAATTTTCTAAGGACTCTGCCATCAAAAGTTCCATTTTAATTACTATAAAGGATTCCATTTAACATTCCCATATTATACGTATTATAATCAATTAGCTTTTTAATTTTCACTATGACAAACATAGTTGTGATTAATATCCCCATTTATACATCTTTTGTCATTATTGCCTTAGGATGGAGTTATAAAAGTTAGGCATGATATTTTAAAGTAACTCTTCTTCCTCAAAAGAATACCCCCCTTTAAAAAATTAGTGCCAGTAAAAGAGAATTCAGGACAAAGTTAACATAAATAACCTGCAAAACTAAAATGTTAAAAGCCACCCTCTCTTTGCTGTGCCTAAGAAAGTATGACTAAAAGCAATGAAATTCAGGTGTTTCTGCTAAAATCTGGGCCGACAGAAATATCGGTCTCGCTCTTAGAACAACAGCAAGGTGACTTCAAGTTGCTAACATGCCCTTTGGCTCCCATTGCTTCCCTCTCTTGGCTTCTTCAGATGGAACATGAAGGGATGTTGTATCTGCCTTGAACTGGCTGCACTGGAGACTTGCCATTCACCATCGTTTCGGATGGTATTGTGTCCTTATAAAATGGGAGAGAGCGAGTTCATACCTTCTGCCCTTTTCCCTTCCTCTCTTCCTCCATGTGAGGACACAGAAAGAGGCACCACCTATGGAGCCGAGAGAGAGCCCTTACCAGACATTGAATCTGCTGGCACTTTGATCTTGGACTTCCCAGACTCTGCAACTGTGAGAAATAAATTTCTATTATTCATAAATTACCCAGTCTAAGGTATTTTGTTATAGCAGCAATAATGGACTAAGGCAGGGAGGGCAGGAGGTAAAGGGGATGGCAGAAGCAGAGAGACTAGTTAGAAGATTATTTGCAATAAAACCATGTGAGAGAGAATGGTGATTTGTGTAGGATGGTGATGGTGGAGGTGGTGAGAAGTGGATGAATATTAGATTTATTTTGAATATTGAGCCAAGATAATTTGATGACAGATCAGATGTGGAGTGGCAGAAAAAGAAGAGTTAAGGATGACACTAAGGATTTTTGTCTTGAACAACTAGAATGGGGCTGCCATTAGCTGAGATGACGCCTGCAGGAGGCGGCGGTTTGGAAGGGATGAGCAGGAGCCTGTTAGTGCAAGTTTGGTGTAAGATCCTGTTAAACATCTGAGTGGAAATTTCAATCAGGCAGTTGAACACACAGCTCTGGAATTCAAGGACGTGATCAGGACTGAAGAGATACATTGGGAGCCATCAGCATATGATAGCACGGAAGACCACTAGATTTAATGATATCTCAAGAATGAGCTTAGATAGAAAAGATGACCAAGGAGGACAAACAAATATTAGAGTGAAGTAAAAATGAAATTGTAAAGTAAAAAACAAAAAAAAGGTACTTTTCTTGCATGGGATTGTTGGCTGACATGTACTCATTTTAGTGTGTTTCTCAGAGGTATTAGCAAGGCCGTACGCTGCAGTGTAGGGAGTGAATCTGACTCACCATCAAGTCCCTCCACAGTGGCCTAGTGGCATAGGGACACAGTAAGCATTAAATAAAGAACTGAATTGAGTAGAAGAAATACATAGATTTGTGATTTAACTTTCACTCTTTCTACCTGAAATTCCTACATTTCAAGTCTTGAAATTTAACACAATCGTTGGTAAAATCATTCTAGTGCACTGACTTTTATATAAACTAGAACATTAAAATGTAAAATAATTAGATAGTTTCATTAGTCTCCCCGGGGATTTAGCAGCTGCTACAATCTGATCATTGAATATTTTTTATTGGAGTTTCATTTAGATTGACCCTGAATGACTACTGATCAGATTTTTAGAAGCTTGTTAAATTATGCATAATTTTAAAAGTACGTGTGACCTAAAATAGTATGGAAATATCCATGCATTCATATATACGTAAATATTAAGAAACCATGGTTCTTAATTTAGAAATAAAAAAATTACAAGATTGACATATCAGGCTATATTACAAAAGTAAGAGACTCAAAATAATCACCATTTGGGGAGTGCAGATTGGGGTCACAAAAATCAAAATTTATTTGGTCAGTTCAGACCCAATAAACTGAACGGTTCTACTGGAACAGACAAAATGTATTAATAGTTATAAAACGGGGTATATCCACCTAGATAATCTGCAGCCTCAACTACTCCAGAAAAGATAAATTCCACTCTAGGTTTGTTGTGTAAATTTTACTCCTGGGAAGAAATAAGAATTTTTATAAATTAAACAAAAGAATAATAATAGAGAAAATAGACAAAAAATAAATCCATGGTGTTAGAAACTTTGTAGTCTGCTTTAGTGTAAGTTTACTGGCCATTCTTTTTTTATTGCCAGTTCTCTACTTAAGTTGTTATAAAATCAATATATTAGATTTATAGAGTATAATTGATTACATTTCAAAACAATGCTTAAATGTTTGTGGAAATATGTTCTTAAGTTTTTCATTGAATTATTTTAAAGAAGTGAGTGTATACTTAGAAAATATATTCAAAGTCTAAAGATTAATAAATTGAATTAGACAAAGTAAAAATAATAGCATTTCTCCCCATCTATAAACCTTCCTCAGTCATTAGGCTTTAAAGCATATATTTACACAGAAAGGGTTACATGTGCATTTTTAGCACGAGTGTTCATTCATGATGTCACAAGATATGAGCAGAAATTCCAACTAAATGATTTTTTCCAGAGTTGTGCAGCAGGTTCCAGAAGGCCCAAGGAGGAATCAGTATAAACACTGTGACCGTTATTTACCCTAACTGGGACTCCAGCAGCTGGGCTGTTTGCATGATATGCAAATAGGCACATCACTCAAGGAAGAAAGGATGAATGCTCTGGCACTTGCAGGGCAAACATTAACTGCTATGGGAAAGGAGCCAGCAAAAGAGAAACCAGACAGAAGCGAGTGGGTGGTGAAGGGCAGGACAAGAAACATCTTCCATAGAAGCAAAATGCAGAAGGCAGACACTGCTTGCTGGGAACCGTTCAGCGTTCTCAGCCTCAGTAAACAACAGATGGGTATGTGCGGCAGCCCATCTCCTACAGGAACAGCGAATTTCCTCTCTACCCAATTTCTTCCTCTGGGTCAAATTCATAAAGTACTTTATAAGTGGAAAATTACTGAGAGGTACATAGGGAACACGTTAGCCAAAACACCAAAGGGGTCTAAAGAGGAGATAGACTGATAAGGAAAAAAAGCTTATCTGGAGCCAGACAGACCTGGACATGAATCTCAGTTTTACAACTTTCCAGCTTTGGATATTGAGTAAGTTTCTCAATTTCTGTGTCTCAGTTTCCTTATCTGTAAAATGGACATAATAGTACTATCTCATAGTAGGATCACTGTAAGTTTAATAGATCTTCTTTATGTAAAGTGCCTCCTACCAACATGGCAGTAACTGATAAGTATCAGAGCTGGGACTTGAATTTTTCAGGTTCTTTAGTTCCAAAGTATAGCAGTCCTTGGGGGTCTCGAAATACAGAGATTATGGGAACCCCAAAGAAGTAAACCTGTGACCACTCTATTTCTTAATAGAGAAAATATTCAACAAAGAATATTTCTATAGCTCAGAAGTAATTCTACTTTTAAACACATTATAAGACTTATGGGTGAAATCCGCTTTTCAAATACTTCCGCACAATCAAACCTGGTAGAAGCTTACAGGCTCTGATGCACTTTCTGCTTCAAGTGCACACACATATAGAGTGTAAAGTAAGAGTGTTACTAGAATGAAGACCCGCATACCCACCAACATCACCTGTGTGCATTCCTTTCCATTCAGGAGTAATGGAGTTACTTATTTTTAACTTCCTGTTCAATTTTTTATACCCCTTAAATCATATGTTAATTTTGCAAATTTTTATAATTTAAATAAATGGATTCATGCCGTATGCATTTTTGTGAGACTTGCTTTCTTTGGCTCAACATTAAGTTCTGAAATTCATGTAATAGATCACCTATTTTAATTGCTACATAATATTCCTCTATGTGAATATTCCATAATGTATTATCCAATCTTCTGTTGAAGTAAAGCTAAGTTTTTTTTTATTTTGTTGTTTTGTTGTGTTGTATTTTTGTTTTTTCCCATTGCAAATTATATTGCTACAAGCATTCTTATGCATGTCTCCTGTTTTAAGTTATTCTAGGATGTATGCCTTGAGTGAGATTGCTGGGCCACAAATTTTTTTCTGTTTCAGGTATTATTTTTGATTCTAAACACAAGTCCATTAAAAAAGACAAAACAAGGAGCCAGGTGCCATGGCATGCACCTGTAATCCCAGCAACTCAATAGGCTGAGGCAGGAGAATCATTTGAGCCCAGGAGTTCGAGATTGGCCTGGGCAACAAAGCGAGACACGGTTTCAAAAAAAAAAAAAATTGGCCAAAGTCTTTGCCTTCATGTGCTTACATTCTAGTGGGGAGAAGCAAATAATAAACAAAATAAATATGTAAATTGTATCTATTGAAAGGTGGTAAGTATTATGGAGAAAAATGAAGCAGAGAAGAGAGAGAGGAAATGTTTGGGCAGTTTCCAATTTTAAATAGGGGAATCAAGAAGAGTAAAGTGGTGATAAGGTGACATGTGAACAAAAACTTAAAGGAGATGAGACAGAAGTCATATGGATATCAGAGGGAGAATGTTCCAGAGTGTGCACATCTTTAATTATATTAGATAATATAAAATAGTTTTCCAGAATGGTTGTACCACTTTGGGCTCCCACCAGCAAGGTAAGAGTTCCTGAGGCTCCATATCGTTGCGAACTCTTGAAATTGTCAGATGTTTCCCTTTCTGCCAATCTGATAAGTAGTACATGGAGTATTGTTGTGATTTTGAGTTTTCTAATTTCAAAGAAGTTTGATCATCTTTTCGAATGTTTATCAGGCATTTCTATTTCCACTTTTATAAGATACCTATTCGACTCTGATATCTATTTTTATATTATGTTTTTTGCCTTTCTTATTAATTTCTAGTTCTTATATGTTTGTATTATTAATCTTTTGTCAATCATATGTTACTGATCCCCTCTCATTTTGCGGCTTATTATTTTTCTTTATTTATTGTGCCTTTTGATGAACAGAGTATCTGAATTTTCATATAGTTGAATCTCTTTATTGTGGTTAATGGCATTTTTTAATTTTTTAAAATATTTCTAGCCAGGCACACTGGCTCATGCCTGTAATCACAGTGCTTTGGGAGGCCAAGTTGGGATTGAGACCAGCCTGGGCAACATAGTGAGACCCATCTCTACAAAAAATGTTTAAAAATTAGCTGGGAGTGGTGGCATGGGCCTGTAGACCTAGCTACAAATCCAGGAGTTTGAGGTTATAATAAGCTATGATTACACCACTGTTCTTCAGCCTGGGTGACAGAAAGAGACACTGTCTCAAAATATATATATATATATATATTTTAAGGAGATATATAGGATATATATATAAAATATATACGTATTATGCATACAATATACAATACATACATATATATACATATGCATATATATATATAAGATTTTATACATATATATCTATAAAATATCCTTATCTTAAGGTCAGAAAGATATTCTCCTATATTTTCTTCTAAACTTTTTTACACATTTAAGCATATTTGTAATTTTTTAAGGCATGTATGAAATATGGTCCAATTTAATTTTGTTTCATGTGAATTGTCTGTCACAGCACCATATATTGAAAAGTCCATCATTTTCCACCGATCTGTAATACAAGTTTTATCACAAATAAAGTTACCACATATGTGTTTTTTTTTTTTTTCTGGGCTCTCTATTCTGTACCATTGATCTATTTGTGCCATGCTGTGCTAATTCCATGCTTTTTGAATTGCTATAATTTTTTTAAAATTCTAGAACTCTGGTAGGGCAAATCTCCCTATCTTAGTTGTCTTTTCTTCAGAGCACCTTGGGTATTCTAGACCTTTGCTTTGTCATACAATTTAAAAAATCAATTTGATAAATTCCATGGGGGAAAAAAGTTGGCTTTTTAAATCAGAATTTCTACAAATCAGAATTTACAAATTAATTCAGGGAGAAATGACATCTCTGAAACCTTGAATCTTCCTACACATAAACTTAGTTTACTTTTCCATGTCTTTGAATCAAGTTGTACTCTTCTCTTTGTAAACATTTGGCACACCAGATGTTATTCTTAGCTTGTGTTTTCTGATGTTATTGTAAATGATATTTTTTTTTGAGACACAGTCTCACTCTGTTGCCCAGGCTAGAGTGCCGTGGCATCAGGCTAGAGTGCCGTGGCATCAGCCTAGCTCACAGCAACCTCAAACTCCTGGGCTCAAGCAATCCTACTGCCTCAGCCTCCCAAGTAGCTGGGACTACAGGCATGAGCCACCATGCCCAGCTAAATTTTTCTATATATTTTTAGTTGTCCAGCTAATTTCTTTCTATTTTTTAGTAGAGATGGGGTCTCGCTCTTGCTCAGGCTGGTCTCGAACTCCTGAGCTCAAACAATCCACCCGCCTCGGCTTCCCAGAGTGCTAGGATTACAGGCGTGAGCCACTGCGCCCACCTGCAAATATGTTTAACTATTTGTTGTTTATTTATAGAAATGTGGGGGCGGTTTCTATGTCTAATTTAATTTTTCAGGTTTATCTGTAGATTCTTCTGGGCTTTCTACTAGACAGTAATGTCAATTGCAAATAAGAGTTTTGTTTCATCCTTTTCGTTTTTATATGTTATTTACAGATTATAACCATCAGTATAATTTTAATAAAATCAATGATATTCAGACTCCTTTCTCTTATTCCTGATCTTAAAGGGAAAGCTTCCAGTTAAGCATTAAATGTGATAGTTTCTGTGGGACTCGGTAGATAACCTTTTTCAGGTTAAGGAAGTTCCCTTCTTTTTCTAATTTGCTAAGAATTTTTATTATAAATTTTATGAAATTTTTCTCTGTATCTATTGAGATAATCATATGATCTTTCTTTTTAATTTTTTAATGTGATGCATTGCATTAATTAATTTAATGTCCAATCAACCTAGGATAAAACAAACTTGATCATAATGTATTATCTTTTTACGTTGCTAGATTTAATATTTTATTTAGGATTTTTCTCTCTACATTTCTGTGTGAGGTTGACCTACAATTTTTCTTTTTTAGGTCTTAGTATAAATTTGTTAGTTTTATAAAATGAATTAATGAATGTTCCTGCTTTTCTTACTCTGGAATAATTGGCATAAGATTGAATTTATATATTCTTTATAGTCTTTAATAGAAGCCTCCAGTAAAACTATCTGGGCCTGTATTTTCTTCTTTGTGGAAAGGTTTTAATTTACTGATTCTATTTCTTGGATTGTTGTTGGATTACTCAGATTATCCCTTTCTTTTGGGTCATAGAAATTATATTTCCCTAAACATTTCTCCATTTCAAATAAATTCTCAAATTAGTAGAGAAAATTTTCATAATGGTCTCATTATTTAAATCTCTGAAGAAACAATAATTTTGTTCCCCTGTTCGTTCTTTATATTGTTTTTTATTTCTAACATATTGTCCTCCCTTTTTTCTTGATTGATTCTCCCTGAAGTAACTTGTATTGATCCTTTCTATTGTATATTTGTTTTTGATTTTATTAAATTTCTGCTCATTCTTTTATTTATTTTCTTCTACTTTCTTTGATTTCACTCTATTGTTCATTTTTTTCTAACTTCCTAAGTTAATTGGTTACCTATTAATGTTTAGCTTCTCCCCAATATAATTAGTTCAATTGTATTATGAATTTCCCTTCTGAGTACCCAAATTTTGTATTTTCATTACTCTTTAGTTCTAAGCTTCTCTAATTTTCCTTATAATTTCTTCTTTTATCTAGATAGTATACAAAGCCTATTCCTTATTTTCAAAACTTATGAGGGTTTTCTAGCTTTTTAATTGCTCGCTTAATTCCATTGTACTTAGAGAACATGGTCTGTATGATACTACTTTAGAATTTGATGAACTAGTTTTATGAACTACGTTTGGTTTCCTTAGATACTATTAGCATATATGATTGAAAAGACTACATATTTCCCATTTGTTCGGTGTAATGTTCTATATATAACCATTGGGAACTGCTTGTTATTTACACTGCTCTAATTTTCCACAGCCTTTTTTTTTTGTCTCTTACTTTGATCTATTAATTTCTTAGAACAATGCATTGTTTCTCCAGCGATAATGGTGGATTTATTAATATCTTCTTATAGTTTTATCAAGTTACACTTTATATCCTTTGAGCATACAGTATTAAATATATCCAAGTTTAGAAATATTATATCTTCCTGGTTAATTGAATATTTTAGCATAATGTAGTTGTCCTCTTTATCTCAAATTTCCCTTTTTATCTTTGCCTTCAAGTCCATTTTGCTGGAGATTGCTATGTTTTGCCTGCTTACTTTTGGTTTAATTTGCAAGCAGTCTCATTTTCAATTCCTTTGCCTTCAACTTTTATGTATCTCTGTGCTGAAAAGGGTTTTATAAACATCATAGAGTTGAGGTTTTAAGAAAATCCAATTTGACAATCTTTAGATTGGCATATTTAGTTCATATTGCTGATATATTTGGATTTGTTTCTACCATATTATTTATGTTTATTTGTCTTGTTTTTAAGATTCTTCTTTTTATTCTTTCTTGACTTTTTTTAGGTTAAATATTTTTCTCTTTCCATTTTTCCCTCTACTAATTTAGAATGTTGCATACTTTATTTCTATTCTTTCAGGGATTATCCTAATAAGTTAAACATACATTCTTTCTTTTAGTGAAGCCTACAGTTAATAACTTTATCTTTCTCTTAAACTGTATAACCCCATAGCTATAAACTTATCTTCAACTATATAGCCACGTAAACCATAGAACACTAACTCCAGTAACCAATTTCTAATTTTTATGTTCTTATTGTCCTATATTTTACTTTTTAACTTCAGAAATTTTATCATTATTGTTTTATGCAGTCAATGTTTGCTTAAATTTACTTATCGTTTGCCACTTTTTATTACTTATAAAAATCCTTCCTTACTACATCTCAGATTTACCACCTAAGATCACTTTTCCTCCTGCTAGAGGCATATTTTTTTACATGGTAAACTCATTGAATATGCATTTGTTTGAAATTTTTTTCCAAAAAATATTTTCATACAGTATAAAATTCTAGGTTTTCTCAACAGCTTGACTGTGCCAGTCCACTGTTTCTGGCTTCCACTGTTGTTTCTGAGAAGCTGGCTCTCAGACTAATTGTTACGCCTGTAGAGGAGGCAACCCCTCTTTTGTCTCTAGCTGCCCTTAAGCTTTTTCTTGTCTTTACTGTTCTAAAATTTCACTGAGATGAGTGTAGATGTGAATTACTTTTTAATTATTATTCTTGGGATTTTTTTTTTTTTTTGGAATTCCCATATCTAAGAAGTGAGTTTCTCATAATTTCTGGAAAACACTCAGTCATCATTTCTTCATATATTGCCTCTCCCATCCATTCTCTCTTCTCTTCTGAAACTCTACCTACATGTTACGTAACTACTCATTTTGTTATTTCCCCCTGTGCTGCATTTTACGTAATCTCTGTCTTCCAGTTCGTTATTCAGTCTTCATTTGTGTCTGATCTGCAGTTAACGCCATCCATTGAATTTGTCATTTCAATTACTCTATCTAGTTCTTTCAAAACTTGTTTGGAAATTTTTTAGTTTCTTGCTCCTTGTCCCTAATTATATTCTTATCCTTTATTCCTTTAAATATATAAAACATATTTATTTTACATTTTGTGAAGTAAAATTATGTGAATAAAAATCAGTCTGATTCTGTCACCTCTTGTTCACAGTATTTTGTTTCCACAGGTATTATTTGATTTTTTTTACTATGAGCTCATGTTTATTGCAGGTTCAATATATGGGAATTATTTGGATCTGGGTTTTAAGTGGGTAACTCCAGAGATTTGTGTTTGTTTGTCCTGGACACGTGGGCATAGCTCACTTAGTACCCCTTTAAACCTAATTATTGGCTTTAGATTTTCAACCCACCCAGATAGTAAGTTTTCTTACTGCAAACCTAGGTGAGAACTCACTCATGACAGAATACTCAAGAAATATTTTTATCTTCTTCCTACCACCATCAAGACTTGAAAGAGGCCACTTTTTCTTGCTTCCCCTGGGAAATCAATTTTTTTAAAACCCTTATTCTGAGACTACAAACTTTTGGGGTGTTAGCTTTATGTCAGTAGTATCCTAGATAAATTCCCCTGCTTAAGTAGGTCCCATGTTTTACCTCCTGTTAATAGTGTGAAAATTGAAACTCAAACTCATTGGTATTCAACCAGTTTCAGGTGAGTGTGTGAACACACTTCAGTGTGTTCAGCTTGCCACTCTACATTCCTGCTTTCACTTAGTATTTGACCACTCAGGAATTCTTATCTTCTTGCCAGCTCATCCACACCTTTAAAACGATTCTTTATGTATTTTATACAGCATTTATCCGGGTTTTTTTTTTGAAGCAGGAGAGTCAGTTTCTAGCTGGCCATACTATTAGATATGGAAGGTGTAATAACTTTCCACCAACTAGGAGATTAAATCTGTCCTTCAACACTTTAAAACCAATCATATATTTCTCTTCCTTGATTCTTGCTACCTAAAATGTTTTTATCTAAATATATTAATATTGAAATATTTTAAAACAGGTGTCACTTCTCCCCAGTTCTTGTTACAGAGAATCCCATAGTGACTTTTTTATTCATTCAGTGTCTGAACACTTTGATAGTGCCCAAATTCAAATAAGCTTTGAACCTCTGGAATAAAGGCTCACAGAAAGTTTTGTTGCCATTTTAGCTTTTAATTACTTTAACAAATTTAGCTTTCTTCAGAATTAATATCAAGCTAATAGATGTCTAACATTGATTCTGATCTTCCTAGGCCAAGGGTTTCTAAAACGAGATGTTTATACCTTTTCAGGTACAAAAGATGATCCACTGAAGTACAGGAAGAAATTATTAGAACTTTTATTAACAAATATTTTTATCTTAAAGTAAAAAGGAATTAATAATTACAAGTGTTTAACATAGGAATTCACACTTGCATTCTTACTTGGTCTGTATGTCCTGAGGGAAGAGGAGACAAAACCCACAGTGTGAAATAATTGACATTGGTACCTTCTTCTTCCTCTTTTGGCACACTGCAACTTACTGCAATGTGTATGATGTGTGTGCCTAGTTCAGTATATTTCCAGATTATATTTTCTAGTTTAAGCTAACCCTTTCAGAATGGACGCATGGCTTTTAAATTTTTTCTGCAAAGATGCTGTGAATCAAAGAGAATATTAATTATGCAAACACATATAAACAACAAGAAAATGGCAGAGATGATACTTCTCCCATTCTTAATATATTCTTAAGAATTAGAATATATTAGAATTAGAATATATTAGAATATATTCTAATATATTCTTTTTGACCACATTGCAGAGAAAAATTAATGATTTTATCATATCTAACAAGACATTGTTCCTCTCCAAAAAAATTATAAAGAAGTTTCTTCAAAATATGAATTTACAGCTACTATTATTAAAAAATAAGCTTGCCCTAAATGTATATTTTATCCTGATACATTAGCTGATGATAGCTGTGTATGTATATTATGTACAATAAATATAATTTTATTGGAGATACTTGCTTGTTATTAAAACCTACTACACTGGCACACCCTCAGAAGATTTTCCTTTCATGTAATTATTTTCTCTCTGATCATTGTAACTAATGTAGGTACTATGTTTTAGATAATTCACTCGTCCCTTTAAATGATTCATTCGGACGAAATTCATTCCACGTCCACATGTAACAAGCAATACTTCCTTTCCACTTCCAATTGTTTGCCTAGCTCTACTTTATTTTCAAGCCTTTTCATTCTACTTCATCTTATAAGCACTTCCCACAATCTCATTGCTTTTGCATTTAGGTGCATATGACAGGGTAAATAATTCTGGTAAAACATCTCAAAGCTATGCACAAATATTGTGAATCATGGACTAAGGTTAAGTATCCTGCTTTCACATGACTATTAATTTCATCAGAGTTAAAATCCCCACATCTGAAGTACAGCCTGGTTCTTGTCTGTGAATGATTTTAGGTTGGAAATTCTTAAGCAAAGTACTTTATACATCTCCAAAGACTTCTGAGTGTCTGTGAAAAAATTACATTTGTAGATACCCTGTACCCACCATAGCCAAACCTAATTGCTAATTTTTTTTTTAGCTTATAGAGAGTAGCTACTCCCTACCTTTCTAGCCTCTGTGAGGAAAGCAGAAAAGTCAGTATAAAACTAGTCAGAATCAGAGCAAGAAAGATTGTCACTGTCAGCTGCCTTTTCCCCCCTTTTTGTGATTATTAGTACAATGTAAATTACTGCTGGGTTTCAAGAGAGCAAGGATTATTTATTGCAGACCAACAAATTTATCTCATTATCTCCTGAATCTTATCACCATTATTACCGATTCCACTCTTTCCATCACATTGTGTTGTCTTGCTCTGAAGTCTTAAAACCTCTTTCTCTATTGATTGATTGCTTGATATAATATACTAATATATTACATGCAAAAGAAAATACACACAAAAGATAAAGAATAGAGTTAAAAATGAACTAAAAATGAAATGATCACTACTTAATCACTTCGAATGTCCCTTGGGTGCACAGAGCCCACTTCAGGAGTTGCTGGTAGATAGAGCTCTAAGGACTCAAAGTGAATTTTCTTACTTCTTTTGCTTTTTTCACTGACTGAGGGGCAAACAACCATAAGCAACAGACACAACTCAAATAAATTAAGAGGAGCTTGTAAAGAACATCAGGGGGTGGTGAATGGGGGCAGAGTACATGGCGTCAAACTGAAGAATAATCCTAAATCTCCCTAGAAGTGGGCCCTGGAGGATATCTATACTAATCACCTGTCTGCTTCTTAATTACCTCCACCAGATGCCTTTCAAGTATTTTCCTAAGTGTTTAGCATCATGAAGCCAAAAGCACTTTTTTTATAGGCCTGCTGTAATTACTTAGGTTGTGCTTTTCTATAAGGCCTCTATGATTCTGATCAAGCTAATGGGCTATAATACAGGAAAAGTACAACAGCCCATAATACATCACAATCATTAATTAATATTTTTTGAATGCCCACTGGGTCCGTAAAACTACTGAAAGCATAACGATTATTAAAATTCTGACTATGAGAGAAAGCAATGGCAAGAGGGGAGAGAACCATACAAAAGAGACACTCGAAGAACATAAAGAAGAAATTATTTTCCTGTAGATGTCTCCTTTGTAACTGCTGTATCTGCTGTTCACTGGCGCATACTCCTCGTTGTCACCACGCGTGGGCAAACAACAGCATGTGATTTGAAGTCCCCTGATGAGCACCGGCATGTGTTTCCATGTCAGTGTTTCCTCCTCTACCTTCTCCTTCTCTTCTTTCACTTCTTTTCTTCTTATTCTTCTTTCGTGTATATTCTGAATGGCTGTTTCTCATATTCTACCGAACATGCATCAAACCTCTTACTTGGTTCTCTTACCAAAAAGACAACTTCATAATAGACACAAAGTGAAGATCAGGGGGACATGAGTGGATCCTCATTAAAATGACATTAAAGGATCATTCTAACAAGGTGTTCATCACTTCTCCATTCAAATATTTTAAAATATTTCAAGCCTCTTGCATTTTGGTGACCTGTAAGATCTTGGTATGTGATAATTGCCGAAGCTATCCCCCTAGCTACTTTCACCATATTTTATGTGGCCATTGTAAGCCATAAGGCTTCTTTAGGCACAAATTGCTGAACAATTACTGATGAGAGAAAGGTCATAATAATAGGTTACAGAAGTCTGGCTGGCTTTGAGACCATTTAGATGGAACTATTTTGTCCTATTGTTATAAAGACGAGAAGGAAGTAGTTTAAGGTAGTTAGAGAAAAGCAAACAAAAGAAAGGCGAGCAGAGCTATATAACTTCTACTTTCACTTCCTGCCTACTCCATTACTTCTAGCATTATGGGAGAAATAGCATGATTGGAATGACCTAAAGGTTAGGGGGTAGACAAGGTTTACCTGATAGAAAGCAGACTGAATACTGTTGGCTAAACCTTTTTGAAAGTGAAAAGTAGTAACATTTAACAAAATACCAAGCTGACATAAGGGGCGGGAAAAGACTCAAATTGCATTTAGTCATTGTTTTTTTTCTTCTTCCTAAGTGTGGATCTTTTATTAAGAAAGAAAGATGAAATTGAGATTGGCAGAATGGGGGAAAAGAAAGGGTAAGCAGGAGCTGGTGAAGAGAGAGACAGGGAATTGTTTGCTTGAAAACTGAATGTCCATTATGACGCTTCTGCAGCCATAGTTGCTCCAAACGTTATATCAGGAAATCGATAAGATTCTAAGTTGTATCCGATCAATAAATATTTCTTGAGCATTTATTCTGTGTCAAAAATGACTTTACAAAGCCCAAATATCATTCCTTTTAGCACATAAAACTTATTCATCTGAGGACTGTGGATCTTTAAAAGGTTTATATAAAGGGTATCTGGTCTCAGCAAACTTAAAAGGTGTGACACCGGTTACAGTTCCTTAAAATAAGCAGATTGGTGAGATTAAAGAAAAACTTTTTAAAAAAAAATTGTACATGCCTACACACAAATTCACACAGAACACCAGAAAGATAAATGTGATATGACCCACAGCAAAAATGGCCTCTTTACTATTTGCTAGATATTTGTGATATTAATTAAATTACCTCTACCACAAACTATACCTTTTACTTAAAAAACAAATTCATATGATAATAGGAATATTACCAAGCTTTGAAATTGAAGTTGATGGTTAGAGTAATCTATCCATGAATTTCAACTTCAAGGACATTATTTCCTTGCCACAGGTATAAGGAGAATCAGCATTCAGAATAATGGTCTCAAGTGGTCAGGTTGGTCAATACCATCACAAGGGAAATGTTGAAGGGCTTGGAGCAAGAAAAATGGCTCCTTCTGAGAAAAGATGAGTTGTTCCCGAAGCCCAGCTAGAAATCAGAATGCCAATTTAAACAAAAATGCCCTCAAGTTTTCTGCCAATAATGGATTTTATTTGCATATTCCTACCAATAACAAATCTTTTTTAGATAGCTAAGTCGAAGTTTTAGTTTTCTATTATCTTTAAAATTTTCTGCCCAATATAGTGAAAATTACAAAACAGATCAAATCAATTCAGAACTTCTCTCTGTTCTCATGTGATTTCTGGTACTCTTCTCTAACCAAGTATTTTTGTAAGTTTTAGATATGCAATTTAACTTTGGGGTATTAACTGAACTCATGGCAATCCTTTTTCACATATTATCTGGTACACTTCAAAATTGAGCCTGCTTTTCAATAAAGAGGGGTAGTAAGTATCTTAGAGAACAACAGACAGAAGGGAAACATTTATATAGCTAACATTTTTTAAAAAGGGTTCTAGGAACAAAATAAGTATCTGATCTGAACAAGTAAATGGAAAAGGTCATGGCTTTTTCAGTTTAAAAAGCACTGAGAACAATCAAGCATTGGGTAGAATCCTGACTTTCCTAAACAGACTGTACTACTGATAAACCAAATGAGGTCATGTCTCCCTATGGAGAGGTATTTCAGCTAATAGATGGAGAAGGAATAAGAGAATTAGAATATTCATTTTGCAATCTCTCATTAATTAACAAATCTAAGCAATGTGCATCAATTCCTGTTAACATCACAGAAAGAGAGGCAACTAGATAGTATATACCTCCCGAGGGAAGCACATAGCACTCTCTCTGAAGTTTACTTGCTACAAAAATCTAAACGGAATCGTTTCAAGCCTCTAGATCCAACTACCAATTTATAGCAAATGCAGAGGACAGAAGAACCCCAGGGACACAATCAGCAAAATTCTGAATGTGGAAAACTCTACAGGACAAACAGCCTGGTTTGCTGAACAAAAAAATGCAAGGGAGGTTAAAAAAATAAAAAGAATAGAGAGGGGACCTATAGATTAAAAGAGACTTAAAAGTTACGTCAACCAATCACAATGTGTGGACATTATCTTTAATTCCTGATTAAATATGAAACTGTTTTTAAATATTATGAGACATTTGAAAATTTTAACATAATGGATATTTGATCATATTAAAAATTATCATTTTTTAGAGTGATAATGGTGTGTAGTTAGAATTTCATAAAAGTCTTTATCTTTTAGAGATATTTACAGATGAAATAATACGATGTCTGAGGTATGTTTTGAAATAATCTGGGGAAGATTGAAGTTGGTAGGGCTAAAATGAAATAATAATAGTTTATGAATTAATAATTATTAAAATTGGGTGCTGGATATGGGAATTTATTATACTACTGTGCCTACTTTTGTGTGTGTGTGTGTGTGTGTGTGTGTGTGTGTGTGTATGATTCTCCTGCCTCAGTCTCCAGAGTAGCTGGTACTATAGACACATATCACCATACCCGTCTAATTTTAAAACATTTTTTGTAGAGATGGGATTTTGCTAAGCTGCCCAGGTTGGTCTTGAATTTCTGGCCTCAAGTGATCCTCCTGCTTTGGCCTCACGAATTGCTATGATTACAGGTGTGAGCCACTGCACCCAGCCTTACATTCATATTTTAAATATGTATGTATTAAGTATAAAAGTGGATTGTTTCCTATTGCCAAGGCTGACTGAATTATGTGTACAGGCTACAGCTATGGCCACTACTATCTTCGGAGTCCTAGAATTACTCCCTCCCTTGCCCCTTCAGGCTTAGGGATGATAAGGGCTCCCTATTGTTGCTAGTGGAAGAATTCTTCACCACCCCTTGTTGATCTCCCTGCACTCTGTCCACATCTGTGTAAAGAATCCCTTTATTATGCTCTCTTTGATCACTCTGTTTGAGTGAGCCGTCTGTTTCCTTTTGGAACCCTAGGTGACAAATCAGGCAAGAGAACCATGGAAAAGTGAAGCACTCCTAAAACTAGGTTGGACATGGTCATAAACTCCCTATTTACTGCTGTAACCTGCCACGATTTTGCAGCAGAATGTGAGGGGAACTAAGACTATAATAGAGATGAAGCATACACATTCCCAATTTTTTTAGTGCGATTAGAATTCTATTCATAATTAGTGTAGTAATTTTCATTCATGTGAACAAGAATGGACAAATTGAAGATGGTGCATTCCTCATCCAGATATTTGATTTCATTTCTGGTTTGTTAAATCTCCATTGAATGTATGAGGACCAGCCCCATAAAAGGATTAGTAGAATCTGGGGCTAATTCCATAAAATTAATCTAATCTATGCTCCATGTCTGACATTCTGGATGATTTAACTACTCCTTTTCTCTACATATCTTTTAAATGGAAATAACTTTATATGAGTCTTGATTAAATTAAGTAATAATTTAAAAGTTTGCCCTTTTTTCCTTCTCCAAAAGCACAAGATAATTATTATTGTGGGTTTAAATAAATAAGTTCTAATAATAATTTTTTTAAACTGTGTAATTTCAGTAGTATCTTTTTATTGCTTGACATTGGACTTTTGTCATGATGGCTGGGCCTTGGGCCCAGAGAGAAGGCATTCATTTGAAAATAGAACACTGGATTTAAAAGATCTTTAATGCTATTCATTTCTACTTTATTGTTAGACAGTTGAATCAGCTTCTCCTTCCTTATTTTTGCCTGTCCTCAGGAAAAAAAATCATTTCATTAGTGTCATTTATTTTCCAGTGTAGTCATTTTGGCGAAGCAGACAGTTGCCCTCCAGTTATTCTCCAGCTGCCACTCACTTTGGGTTATTTTCTGCTGCCACCAAGCACCAAAAAGTATGTGTGGGCCGGGCGCGGTGGCTCACGCCTGTAATCCTAGCACTCTGGGAGGCCGAGGTGGGCAGATCGTTCTGAGCTCAGAAGTTCGAGACCAGCCTGAGCAAGAGCAAGACCCCTGTCTCTACCAAAAAAATAGAAAGAAATTAATCGGACAGCTAAAAATACATATAGAAAAAAAAATTAGCTGGGCATGGTGGCGCATGCCTGTACTCCCGGCTACTCAGGAGGCTGAGACAGTAGGATCGCTTGAGCCCAGGAGTTTGAGGTTGCTGTGAGCTGGGCTGACGCCACGGCACTCGCCCCAGGCAAGACAGTGAGACTCTGTCTCAAAAAAAACAAAAAACAAAAGTATGTATGAGTAGAAGTGGGGGGTATGGAGAGAATAGGTGGTGAGACAGCTGGTTCTCTGCCAAAAGCCACACAAAAGCGTGCTCCCTCCAGCATGCTGCTGTGATACAAGCCACAACATGGCCAACAGTCCATTGAAGAGAACCAATAGCTGGGCACGAAAGAGTGATCACTGAGTGTGGCTTTGGAAGACACAGTCTGCACAGAGGCCCATCCCACATTTAACTTTATAATCTTGACCAAGTCATTTAACTCCTCTGAGTCTTGGTCTCCTCAAACCTGAGTCAAAGAGAATATGCAGGTCTGCCCAGCAGACCTCAAAAAACCCTAGTGAGACTCAAATGAACATTCTCATTCTCTAAACTATCAAACTCAATGTATTGCTA
Source organism: Indri indri (assembly GCA_004363605.1). Taxonomy (NCBI): domain Eukaryota; kingdom Metazoa; phylum Chordata; class Mammalia; order Primates; family Indriidae; genus Indri; species Indri indri. The sequence continues at coordinate 21,503 of RJWJ010025404.1, forward strand.
TCATGATTTTTGCAGTTTTATTTAGAAATTCCAAATCGAAATTACCTGCCATCCAATATTCTGGATTCTTATCTGAAAGATGATTCCAGGCCCAGACAATCAGTCAGAAGTCAGTCTTTCTCTCCCCCTACCAAACACATACACACACACACACACACAAACACACACACACAAACACTCACACACACACACACACACACACCCCATTTCCCTAGAGTAAAGTGGATACTTTTTCCTTGCTTTCCTAAAGGACTCTTCCTTCAGTTTCAGGCCACATTTACTTGCCCTCCAGTCTCCTGAAACATCATCTCAAATGTGGTTCCTGACTCCATCTGCAGAAATCCCCTAGTGGGGCCCTCTGAGCTGAATCTCTGGTCTCAATCAGCACCCACCTCTGAGGTTATCCACTGTGTGCATCCCTGAAAAGCCCCAGTCTTTAAAATCTGGCCCCTCTCCCAGAGAGTCACCTAAGTGATATAGAAGTTCTGTTCCCCTGGAGAGGTCCCCACTGTCCACCTCTTGCCGAGACCCACTTCCTTCCTACATCTCTGACCCACTTCCTTCCTACATCTCTAACCCATATGTCTTCTTTAAAGACATTAACCAAACATTAGCACATCTGTATCTAATTAAAATTCCATTTTTTTCTGGCTCAAATTTCCCTGAACACACCCAGACACCGCAGTGATTTTTAGAGTTTGCTGCAAACAAATACCCAAAGTAACATTACCCGTTTGCTCTCATCTTCCGTCCACTGAGGCAGCCCTTCAGATTTCTTATTTACAAGACTATCAAGTGTTAAAATCAGGGAGGGTGGTCTTTCCTCAGAAATTGTCCTGTTTTGATTGACAGACATGAATTATGCAATTGATCAGCTTTTCCTATTCATTTTAGTGGCAAGAAACTTAGACCAAATTTTCCCCTAACCCCTGTATAATGGGCTGAATTGCATTTTCTCCAAAAGTCGTATGTTGAAGCCCTAATGCTCAGTACTTCAGAATGTGACTGTATTTGAAGACAGGACTTTTAAAAGGTAATTAACTTTATTCAACAATACATTAAAAAGATCACTCATCATGACCAAATGGAATTCATCCCAAGGGTGCAAGGACTGGTCAACATCATAAATCAATAAATGTGATATATCACATCAACAAAATCAAGGATAAAAATATGATCATTTCAATAGATGCTGAAAAAATATTCAATAAAGTTCAACATTCCAGCCAGGCATGGTGGTTCATACCTATAATCCCAATATTTTGGGAGGCTGAGGTAGGAGGATCACTTGGGGCCAGGAGTATGAGACCAGCCTGAGCAATATAGTGGGACCCCCATCTCAAGAAAAAATAATAAAAATAATCAGCTGGGTGTGATGGTGCACGCCTGTAGTCCTAGCTACTCAGGAGGCTGAGGCAAGAGGATTGCTTAAGCCCAGAAGTTCAAGGCTACAGTGAGCTATAATCATGCCACTGCACTCTAGCCTGGGTGAAAGAGCAAGATTCTGTCCCAAGAAAGGAAAAATTCAACATCCCTTCATGATTATAAAAAAAAAAAAACCCTCAACAAATTAGGCATAGAAAGAGTGTATATACTTCAACATGATAAAAGCCATATATGACAAGCCCACAGCTAATATACTGAATGGAGAAAAATTGAAAGCCTTTCCTCTAAGATCTGGAAAAAGACAAGGATGTCTACTTTCACCACTTTTATTAACCGTAGTACTGGAAGTTCTAGCCAGAGCAATTAGGCAAGAGAAAGAAATAAAGGGCATCTAAACAAGAAAGGAAGAAGTCAAAGTATCCTTGTTTGACATGATCTTATATTTAGAAAAACCTAAACACTCCACCAAAAATCTCTTAGAACTGATAAACAAATTTAGTAAAGTGGCAGGATACAAAATCAGCATAGAAAAATCAGTAGCATTTCTATACACTTACAGCAATCAATCTAAAAAAGAAATGAAAAAAGCAATCCCCTTTACAATAGCTACAAAAAAAAAAAATCTAGGAATAAATTTAACCAAAGAAGTGAAAGATTGCCTTAAGAAAAACTATAAAATACTGCTAAATGAAATTGGAGAGGACACCAAAAAATGGAAAGATATTCCATGCTTATGGATCAGAAGAATTAATATTGTTAAAATGTCTATATTGCTGAAAGTTATCTATAGATTCAGTGTAGTCTCTATCAAAATACCAATGACATTCTCCACAGAAATAGAAAAAAACAATTCTAAAATTTGTATAGAATCACAAAATAACCTGAATGCCCTATGAAATCCTGAACAAAAAGAAGAAAGCTGGAGGAATCGCACTACCTGATTTCAAATTAAATTACAGAGCCATAGTAACCAAAACAGCATGGTACTGGCATTAAAAATAGACACATAGGCCGGGCACGAT
>RJWJ010025405.1:0-23897 GCA_004363605.1 Indri indri
TCCTCACTCCTACCTCCCCACTCTGCACACCTTCTTCAGTATATTGATAGGATCCTGATTTTCTCTCACCCATTTTCCCTGGGTGATGAGAAATGAGCTGCCGAGTTCCTGCATAAGGGGCATATGAGGGAGGAAAGGGGAGAGCCCTGGCTGCACGTAGCTAAGGCTCGTGCCGCTTTCCTGGCAGGTATTACCAGAGCATTTATGACACTGCTGAGAACATTAATGTGAGCTATCCTGAATGGCTGAGCCCTGAAGAGGACCTGAACTTTGTGACCGACACTGCCAAGGTAGCACTGAGCTGGGCTGGGTGGGAGCATGGGGAACTCCGTGAAGACGGTTAGAATGCTCACGTTTGAGGATAGAAGAGGCGAGTCATTCAGCACCCGTCCCCCCACCCCCCAACCCCAAATACCTCAGGCTTTGGCAGACGTGGCCACGGTGCTGGGACGAGCATTGTATGAGCTTGCGGGAGGAACCAACTTCAGCGACACAGTTCAGGCTGATCCACAAACGGTAAAGAGCAGATGGGCCCTAGCTCCTCTGCCTCCATTTACACAGCAGGCTGCCCCCATCCTTTAGTGCCTTGCATGGTGTCCCAGACCTTGGAATTCAGAATGCCTGTTCATGCCAGTGAGGACACCTGATGCCCCAGAGAGCTCTTGGGTGGGCCTCATCTGCATCCTTACGAGCTGTCTCCCAACTGCAGCCTATCTGGCCAGTCTGCTTCCTGTCCCCTGACTGGACCTCCACTGATAATTCTTTCCCTGGGCTTGCTCCAAGGGTTTTCTCTTCTCACTGTTCCAATCCTAGGTTACCCGCCTGCTCTATGGATTTCTGGTTAGAGCCAACAACTCATGGTTCCAGTCTATCCTTAGGCAGGACCTAAGGTCCTACTTGGGTAAGCATCTGGTGTGGGAATGGGACCCTTGACAGAGGAAAGGGATAGAGAAGAAGTCATCATTTTGGTTAATTTTTATTCTCTTTTTTCTTTTTTCTGTTTTCTCTTCCCCCCGGTTTTTCTTTCTTTGTCCTGATATTTGTTGGATCCTTTTAACCTCTCTCTTCTGGTCCTCTGGCTCCTGCCAATCTTGGGCTCTTCCTATTTTTGCCTACCCTCACCCCACCTTCCACCTACCAAATCCTCCCTTCCCATTGGTCTGCAATCAGGTGATGGGCCTCTTCAACATTACATCGCTGTCTCCAGCCCCACCAACACCACTTACGTTGTACAATATGCCTTGGCAAATTTGACCGGCGAGGTGATCAACCTCACCCGAGAGCAGTGCCAGGATCCAAGTAAAGTCCCAAATGAAAACAAGGATGTGAGTGGTGATGGGTGTCAGAGGTGCCCTGGGTTGGAGGTTCTCCTGGGCCCAGTTGGACCCAGGGGATCGGGGTGGAGAGGTAGAGGGATGTAGGCCTCAGACCTTGAGTGTTGAAGAGGCAGTAGCCTGGGCGAAAATGGACCCCCTAAAGGGTAAAGGGACAGCAGCCAGTCAGCTCAGTTGGTTAGAGCATGGTGCTGATAAAGGGTACAGGGAGCGAGTGAGAGTACTCATACAGCATCTTCCTGTGCAGCTGTATGAGTACTCGTGGGTTCAGGGCCCATTGAATTCCAACGAGACAGACCGGCTCCCCCGGTGTGTGCGATCTACTGCACGATTGGCCAGGGCCTTGTCCCCTGCCTTCGAGCTGAGTCAGTGGAGCTCTACTGAATACTCTACATGGACTGAGAGCCGCTGGAAAGATATCCGAGCCCGGATATTTCTAATCGCCAGTAAAGAGCTTGAGGTGAGATGGGGCAGGAAGGGAGGTGGCAGAGATCTATTGGACTTCTTTCTGTGGTTTCTTGTCTCATATCCCCTTCCATCTCCCATTTGCCCCAGATTTGCCTCAAAAACCTACTGCAAATCTGTCCCTGGTCAGCCAGCAAGTCCCATTAGGAGGCCTTTCTTCACAGATAGTTTGAGTTTGTGTTCATTCTGTGGATCCTAGAAGCTCCTCCACAGCTCCTGCTCCCATCTGGCATTCTGCTATCTATTGAGCTCCTGTCATAAGTCAGTAATGCAAATGCCATGGGAGAATCAAAGCCATGGGTCCTACTTTCAAGATGCCGAGTAAGTAATACAAAGTGGAAGCAAGAACAGAGATACTCTACTTCTCTTTTCAAATGGGGAGAGTAAGTCTACAGGTTGGGGAGGTGTTGCCCATGACCTTTCCACACTTGGTGCTTGGAGCCAGCATCAGGATTCCAATATCCTAGCTCCCAACCCCAGATGATAACCCAGAACTACACTAGTTCTGAGAACACTTTCTCCTTCTCTGCCCCCACAGTTCATCACCCTGATGGTGGGCTTTGGCATCCTCATCTTCTCTCTTGTCGTCACCTACTGCATCAATGCCAAAGCCGATGTCCTTTTCATTGTTCCCCGAGAGCCAGGAGCTGTGTCTTACTGAGGAGGACCCCAGCTTTTCCTGCCAGCTCCACAGTTTACTTCCTAGGTCGTTTGTCCCATTGGGACACAAACCACTAGTTTGTCACTGGAACTCTCTGGGCCTGTCTCAGACTGGGATTAACATAAAGGACTGGAACTATCCGGAAGAGACAGGGAGAGATAAATTTAAGTTGCCTCCCCATCTCCATTTCCTCCTCCTCCTCTACCTTTGCCTGATTCCGGGATTACAAATAGAAGCTTTCTGCTCCTGTTTAACTCCCTAATTACCCACCCTAATTTGCCCTTCTTCAGCGTTTCTCTCCTACTCTTCCCACCCTGTCCCCACCTGTGCTCCTCAACCCCTAACCCAAACGATTCCTGACCAGGAGGAAGGACACGAAGGGTTGAATGTTGGGATCAAGCTACACTGAAACCCTGAGGAGGAGGACAGGGGATCTCTGGGCCAAGCCTGCTGTCTCCTTCCCACCGTCCTTTCTCCAGGTCCGCAGATGGCACATTAGGGTGGGCGTGCTGCTGGGTGGGTATCCCACCTCCAGCCCACAGTACTCAGTTGTACTTTTTATTAAGCTGTAATATCTATTTTTGGTTTTTTTCTTTCTTTTTTTTTTTTTGTAAATATATAAATAGTTTCATTAAAATCGATTATCCCACACAACTTGTACTGCTACCTTTTATTCTTTCCAGACCACCTTGTTCAGTGACCCCCAGACTAGAAGTCATGAAATTGTTACCTGTGTACTATCTTCTTGGTCTCCAGAGAATCCAAGGAGTAACCCTCTGTCCAAAACACTTGAAGTCCTGAAAGGAGGACTCTTTGCAGAGTCCTGGAGCCTGGTTTCCCCTCTTGTAAGAACAGTGTTAACATGGTTTCTTCTCATTTTGTAAGGGACAAGCATTTGTTTATTCACTCGGAGACACTGGTTAGGGTAGAGAGATGAAGGGAATATGACACTTACCCTTGGGTAGCTCACAGTCAGGGTGAGGGAAGAGACAGACATACAACTGGTTGTAATCCAGTGTAATACATGGAATAATTGCAGTATATGCAGAGTGCTCTGGTGGCACATAGAGGAAGTTAGGGCCAGGGGGTTGACAATTGAGTTATGATTCAAAGTGTTCACCAGGTGTAGAAACACAAAGTCAAGAAAAGGCAGAGTTGTGTTTGGGAAACAGTAAGTTGTTCAGAGTGCCCAAGCCATGAAGGTCAGCAGAAGGCCAGATCCTGAGGGCTCTTGGGTGGCATGCTAAGGACTTTGGGCTTTCTGTTGATGGTGGGCATTTTATAGACGAAAATAAGAATGGGTTTGGAGCATTTTAGAAAGAGAACCTCAGCTCTGTGGGGATGCTCTAATTCCCTGGGTCTTCATGGAGGCAAAATTCTGGAATATAGCAGAACTGGTAAATGATCCTGGGCAGTGGCTGAGTCAGCTGAGGGGGAAAGAAGCAGGAGTGGAAGCCTAAACCCAACCTTCTCTGCAGTGCTGGCCAAGAGGCCGTTTCTTTGCATGCCTGAAGACTGGCAGCAATGGAAAAGAAGTGGCCATTTTCACAGGGTCCCCAGCACTCCTCTTGCTTCCTGATTGGGCTATCTACCTTTTCGAATATGGTTGAGAAGAAGTGATTTTTCTCCAGGTTTCTCTCCAAATTCCCTTGGGGGCGAGGGGGCATGTTCGGGGTTCTGAGATATGGAAATATACCCTGCTGCTTCCCCCCAGCCCAGCCCTCCCAGTTTGAGCTGGAGAGCGGTGCGCTGTGCTGGCGGGAGTTGAGCGCAGCTGCCACCATCGGCTGGGCCAGCTCCCCACCTCCCTCGGCCAACAGGTCTCCCAGCGGACAGAGCAGTAAACTCCCTCATCCTGCTGGCAGCTTCAGGAAGCAGAGAAGTGGCTGGGTACCAGTGAGGGGGCAGAACAGGGAAACGGAGGGTTGGGCAGAATCAAGGGATCAGGAAGTGAGTAAGAAAGAAGGGTACAAGATGTAGAACCTTCAGTCCTGCAACCTTTCCCTAGAGAAGAATCCTGAACACAAGCTGGTCTGCCTTCCATGCTCCCTTACCTCACTGCCCTCACCCATCCCCCACCAAAAATTATAACTGGGCTCTTTCCATGGCTCTTGGAGAGGCCGGGCTCCATGGAAGGACCACGGCCACCTGGCTGACCTGCCTGGGCTCCCAAGCACCCTCCCTTTCTGAGACCATGGTTCTGGCTCCTCACCAGGTATCTCCTGTGTCCTAAAGACACATGTGACTGCCTGGCCGCATTTAATGGGCCATGTGCTTCTCAATTCCTTAGCCTCCTTCTCCCCTTTGATCTAGGCCTTGCTCACCCCTGTGCCTTCTGAAATTTATCATTTTCCAGCCTTTCCTTTCCCTGAGGGCTTCCCTCCCCCTGCCCCAGGACCCGGCCTATCTTGACTTACTGTGACACCTCGTCCCTCAAGACCAACACTGAAGGCTTTCCTACCAGCTGGTGTTTCTCCCCCACCTTATTTGAGTAAAGGGGTTTACTATTTTTTTCTTCCCCACATCTAGGTCACTGCTTCCACAGGCACATCTTGAGATGTTTTTTATCCAGAGTCTGATGCTCTGTACCAAGACTCCCGCCTGATTCAATAGGACTTTGTTTCCTCAAGGGGCCTCAGAAATCATGCAGAAGTCATGCAGATGGTCTAACTCCTTTGATAGATGTGGGAACTAGCCCTGAGGAGTGATGCGGCTTGCCCAAGGTCACACAGCAAATTAGAGACAGAGTTGGGACTGGAACATTCCTTACATCTGCGCTGGCAACCTCAGCAGCAATAAGCATTTATTGAGCATGGCTCTGGGCAAGGCACTCTGTCACGGCGTTGTCAAAGGACAAGAGATGTGGTGCCTTGCCTTGGAGATTTGGGATGCAGAGTCTAGATGGCAGGATGGGACCTGACACAAGATAAATAAGCAGACGAGGCAGCATAGGAAACTCGGTGATATAAACAGGTTCTACCCAAGTTGGGAGAACAGAAGGTTTGCATCAGGCGGACGGGGCCATAAAGAGGAGCTTCACAAAGAGCTCAGGGCCAGCTTTTCTGGGCTGCCCATTAGTGCTCCCTGTGACCCTGGAAAGCTCATCTTCTCCATTTTATCTGGAGTTGGACAAGGGGCTGCTCCCTGAGGTCCCCAGCCCTGTCAGTCTGGTTCTGTGAAGAGAGAGCTGGAGTTGTAGCCTCCTCTCCCTTCTCCTTTTCATTTTAAACTCCTCAGTGCAGGGGCGATTGGAAAGGCTGATCAATTCCTGACTCTCAAAGGTGGCACTCGGGTCAGTTCTAGGGAGGAAGGCCTGAGGGGCACTATTGCCTTCTAACCCAGCGGCAGGAGGAATTTGGGGAAAACTGTGGCATAACACGATAGAAAAAAAGACCCCGTCACTCAGCATCTCATCCTCAAAAGAAGCTTGGCAGGACTTGCTGAGGTTGAGCTGGGGAAGCAGAGACCCTTGGAAGGTTGGGGTCCAAGTGGACTGCCACTTGGTTTTTAACTCCTTCCTGAATTCAAAGTCAGAAGCTAGAGGAGCTCTCCCACACTCCTGTTGTGGAGAAGGGCAGCTGCAGCCCCTGTCCCCAACCAGGGGAAACTTGGTGCAGAGTGGAGAGGTCATCTCAAGAGGCCTAAGGAGAAGCCATTAGTCTGAGGTGATGCAATTGTGAGTAAACGTTACCAGCCTCTGGCTCAAGCTGGTTGGTTGCTCAGGGGCTGGGGCTAGGACCCTAGAGTCCCTACTTTCTCTTCCCCAACTCACAGTGAGGAGAGATTAGAGCAATGGGAAAAGAAAGAAAAAACTGAGATAAGAGAGGGTATCCAGAAATAAATAAGCTAGTGAAAGGAAACTAAGGAGGTGGGGTTTCTGGTAGGGCTGAAGGAGGAAAGGGAGGCCGAGAGCTGGGCGGAGGGGGAAATGAGCCTGAGGGGAGAAAGGCCAGGCGGGCGTGGCCAGGAGGGGAGTAGGCCCAGAGCTGGTGGTGACAGATGGGTGGACACAAAGAAGAGAGCTTCAGGGAAGACAGATGGATGGGGGAGGGAAGGGAAGAGCCTGGGTGGGGGAGGGCGGCGCAGTGGTTGGAGGCCGTAATGAGATTGGAGATGGGCTCAGAGCTGAGGAGAGGTGAGTGGAGAGGAAAGAAGAAAGAGGAGGCCGCCTTAGAAGACAAAGGCGACAGGCCTAGGGGGCCAGGGGCGAGAGGGCTCGGGCTGGGTGCTGAGAAGGGGGGCTTCCAGCCGGGCTGGCAGCAGAGAGAGTGACAGATTGTGTAGTGAGCCAGAGTGGAGACCCGCTGTCACCTTCCAGAGGCACAGAGAGGTGGAGACACAGAAAGACAGACTGACAGAGACCATGTGGAAACAGGAGAGAAACTCAAAGGTGAAGATGCTCCAAGACGTGCTACCCCTTCCCAGAAACACAATGGCTTCTGCCCAGCCTCCTTCTGCCTGTCTTGCTCCTGTGGCCCCAGATGCCACTCGTAGAAAATAGCACCCCAGCCACGAGCCACAACCGGGGAAGGGTCGGGCAGTGTGGCACAGCGAGGGTTAACACCGTCTGCTCTCCCTGCCAGCCGCTTGCCTGGTTGGGTCCCCAGGGCTCCCCACATATGTCACCCCCCTCTCCTGCCAAACCCACTGCTTCCCAGCTCCTCCAGGCCCTGCCCCCACCCTCAAGGACAAGGCCCAGGCCTCAGTGTCTTCCCCGCACACCAGTCTCCCCCCAGCAACAATCTACCTCTCAGGCTGTCTGGGCACAGAAAGAGATTTGTGAACCACAGTCTGAAAAAGTGAACACCTATATAATGTAAAATAATGGGGAACACTCATTCTATCACACAGAACGAGGTGTTGCCCGGTTCTAGAATCGCAAATAAAAGCCGATGAAGATTTTCAAGCTAAAAAAAAAGTACAATAACAATAAACCATAAAGCCATAATCCACCTCCCGGTCCCCAGGCCCTGCTCCTCCTGCCCTCCGTACACTAAAGACGCCCCCATGACTGCCACTGCTCTTCCCCCTGGGGCCTGGGGCTGCTTCCCTCAACTGAATGCCTCAGATATATGTGTGCATGAAACTTCCTGCCACCTCGAATCACTGTACAGCAGGGGTTGGGATGGGCGCTTTACAGTTTACCCAGCACTTTCCCACATGCCGCTTCACCTGGGTGTCACAACAACCCTGTGACAAAATAAGAGTCAAGGTTAAGTGACCTGTCCAAGGTCTCCAGGACTTAGACCCAGGTCTAAGAGGCCCCCAGCTTCAGTAAATGTTCTTTCTGCCATTTCAAGCTTTTAGTTCCTCTTTATCACATGAGTATGTTCTTTTTAGCTACTCCCCTAAGGTGCAAATCTAAATCCCTGAGTGAAGACTGGGGCTGGGGGCCCCAGAGTCCAGGATCCAGGGATGGCAGATGCAGAGGTGGGGGAAGTGATCCCTGGACCACTCTCACCCCCCCTGCACCAGGAACCTCAGCTTGCACTAGGGACAGCTCTGCGGAGGGGGGACAGCTCAGCTGGGTGCTTCAGGGACGGGGATTGCAAGGCCGAAGTGTCTGAGCAAAATGGCCTAAAGGAGGCAGGACGGCAACAGGGGCTTGGCTCCTTCCTCCATCCTCCCTGCCTCCCCCATGGTTCCTTTCTGCTCGGGGGTCTCTACATTCTGCTTCTGTTTTCCTCGATGTCTTACCCTTTGGGATCTGGGCCTCCCATTTCAGTAAGAGTCCCTCTTCTCCATCATTCTGTTTATCGTCTCCCCACCTCGCCTCCTTGTCTCTGGTATTTTTTGTTTCCTCCCAACTGTCTGCTCTCTGTTTCCCCCCTGCCTGTGATGTCTCCACCCTGCCTTGGGGCCTCCCTCAGGACTCTATGTCACCGCGTCAGTATCTCTCACTGAATAGCTGTGTTTCCTGCACGTCTGTGTTCACGCAGGTCTGTGTCTCCCGAACGGCCTCCTCTTCTCAAGTCTCTCCCCGCATCTCTATTTCCCACATATCTTGCATTTCTGAGTCTCGCGCAAAGTCTTGGCAACCTGGCGATTCCGCACGTGCTCTTTTTTTATCTTTCTGTCTCCCCTGTGTCTCGATCTCCCAGTGACTATCTCCCCATTTCTCTGTGTCTCCCCGATGTCTTTTACCCAACGACTCTGGCTTGTCATTTTTCTCTCTCCCTGGGTCTCAGCATCTCCCTGTATCTTCCTCGTCATTTCCCTCTGCTTCCCCTGTCTCTGTCTCCATCTCCCATTCTTTCTGTATCTCTCATCCCCCCCACAGCCCTCTCTCCTGAGTCTCTTGGTCTCCCAATTTCTTGGATGGGGTGGAGGGCAGGAGGGTGGGGGAGGTAGAAATGTTGTTGCTGGGGGCTCATTAGGTGGAGATTGGTTTTTAATCAGCACCATGGCAATGATGATGCAAGAGCTGAGATGCCACCTGATCCCCTGCCCCTCCAACCCCCCTCCTCAAGCCTCCTTTCCCCTCCAGCTCAGCCCATCTGCTGGCGCCTGAGCACCTGTCTGGGCCTGCCCAGGTGAGAATTGGCACCTCCCAGACCCGGGGGTGGAGATAAGTGGGAGAGCCTGGGGAGGACTTGTGGGGCTCCCCTTAGGGAATGCCTCACCCTGGAGAAAGCCCAGAAAATGTTGATCGGCAACAGGGAAACGGCAAATCCCTCCAGCCTGAAGGTGGGCTGTGCTCCTACTAAGCGGCGCAGTATCTCAATCTCCATGGCAACCTAAGAAGCAGCTATAATTAACCCCATTTTACAGGAAAAGAGGTTGAGGCTCAAGAGGTTGTTACTTGCCCAGGGTCGCACAGCTGACAGCCTTTTTCACTGCAGCACGCTGCCTCTAGAGTCTCACCCAGAGTACTCTGCATGCTCACAAAGGCTCGATGAAGACACTCGACAGCTGAGTAGGGGAAAGAAGTTCAGACACTGAAACCCAGCCCATGCCTCTGCGCTTCTCTTGGTCCTGGTGCCCCCCTCCTCGATCCTGCCACCCAGCGACATGCATACACACTCACACACACACATGCACATGCACGCTAGAGGCGCCTGAGCTATTGATGTGAACCTAATCAGTGCTTATTTGCATATAATTTTGAATCTGGCCTTCTTACTGCTCATTTGATGCCCCAGCACACCCAAAGCCTGCCCGGGCTGCCCTGCCCTCCTCTCCCAGTGTCTTTCCAATCCGGTTCTTCCTCTCTTGGCACTCCACTCCTCTCCTTTTAGCCCTTACCTCTTTCCTCCTAAGAGCCCCTAATTCCCAGTGGGTCAGGTTGGGCTGGCCAGCCTAGAAAGGCTCCTTGTAGGGTCTGTGTTCAAAATCTGCTTCCACTCCTCCCCTGGTGATGGGGTAGGTAGGAGAATAGGGGCTGGGGTGAGAGGGTGTGGGGGTGATTGAGTCCCAGAGTGACAAGGGCAGGGGCTTGAACAGTAGCCACAGGCAGCTTGGCAAGCAGTGGGCACCAGCTTTATGAAGGATGAGAGCTCGAGGACAAGGACTCTCGGGTCCTCTTCTGCATTTTGGTGCTGTCCACTTCTCTTTTCTCTGTTTCCTGTTCGTACCTTGGAGACTCTTCTTTCCAGGAAAAAGGAAAGAAGGGGGAAAGGGGCTGTCAAAGTCATGCTGGGACTCAGAATGGGACCATGGCACGTAACCTTAGCTTGCTGGGAGCCTCTGCCCTGCTGCCTCTGGTGTGGGAGACGGAGGGGGTTCATCTGTGGTCCTGCCCTGGCTCTCGCCCCAGCCCCACCCCTTCCCCAGCTCTCCATTTCTTGCTTATGAAATATGCATGGAGAACAGATGTCCCTGCTCCCCCACTCCCCACCCCCCCCAGGGCCAGCCCCCGCCCCTAGCTCCCGGGGGGTTCCCAGATCCCTCTGCCAATGGCTGCCTGGCCTGGCTGTTTAATATTGATGAGGGGGGGGGGCCTGGGCCAGCCAATGGGGAGCTGGGGGTGTGTGTGTGTAACTCCATATATATACATAGGGCTGGGCCAGCTCAGGTGTGTATGTGTCTCTGAGTGTGAGTGTGTGTGAGTGCGGCTGGCCCCAGAACCTGGCCAAGCCCACCCCCTCCACCAGGGCCCTACATCCCCACCATGTGTAGCCCTCTCATCGGCCCTGGAGCCTGTACAGCCATGCCACGCTGCCCCCGAGATCTCTAGAAAGCTGGTCACTAACTTTGCAGACGGATGAGCCCTGAGCAGCTAGAGGAGATTGGGGCTGTCAACGCTGCCCCCTGTCCGGCTTGGATCCCCTAACCGGGTCCTCCTAGGTAAAGGGGGAACCATGGGCTGGGGAGGGGTGGGCGTGTCCCTCTTATTCTCTGGCTCAAGCCCCCTCCTAGAGCTTCCCTCTCTCTGTCTCTGCGTCTTCCTTTTCCTCACTTCACTCTTTTGATGCTTTGTGCCTATCTATCCTCAGTTGGGTTGGGGTTGGCAGAAGTGGGGTGGGAAGTCCCATCCTGGATGCTTGGAACTGCTGCTCCCCTGATCCTCGGAGCCTGGAACTTTGAGACCAGAAGTGGATTTGGGGGTGAGGACTTGATCGCAAAACAGAAGCTGCTGCCGGGACTGACTGAAGTTGAGGAAGACAGTAGGGCCAGGTGGAAGTGGGACTGGGGCCAGATGGAGAGCATGGAAAGGAGAAGGAAGGGCATAGCAAAGAGAGCGGCGATGAAGGAACATGGGGACTGGGCAGAGAGAGAACTGGGCTGTGATGGACAGATGTGCTGAGAACCTGCACCTGAACTCCTGGTCCCAACCCAAGCATGGGGGTGGGGAGTTGTGAGCACTAAACATGTCCTGGGAGATGCTGACTTTGTGGCCTCACACTATTGCCATCTGATCTTGTTTCTTTGGACTCCAGAATATGGAGGGTATTCTAAATTTCAGCACCAATCACCCTGTTTTGTGTTAGGGTTGTGTGTGTACTCGTCTTCCCCACGATCGGATGTTGTTGACCTTGCATCCCTCCCGAGCTTAATAACTGTTTGTCGACTTGACTTGAACTTGTCTTGTGTGTAGTGGGGTGGAGCAAGCCTCGGTGAGGGTGGGGATGGGGACGGGGGTCCTGATCCCCACGAGAGTATCTGTCAGGCAGGAGAGCCAGGGTGGGGAGAAAGGGGAGATGGTGATTGTGAAGGTGACTCAGTGCTTCTGTTTCTGACTATGAAGTAAGGCTGAGCTCACCAGGAGTGGCCCACTGTTCCCCTCTAACACTGCCCCCAAGCAAAGCTCTTTCCCCAGCCTTTCCCAGGCTGTGTTACTGCTGCCTTGCCCTGATCTCCTCCGGTCCTGGGACAAGCAACCCTTAGCCAAGCCCCATAAGGGTTGCTCCAACAAGCTCTGCACGTCCTCCTCTACAGGCCACCTGTGAACCTACCTGGGCCACGGGAAAGTACAGGACTAGAAAGCTGACTGTGTGTTCCCTTTCCCTGATCTTCCTTGCAGAGTCTCCAAAAGGGCTAGGGAATGGCAAGGGGTGAGGTGTTGAGGACAGAGGTGGAGGGAGGGGCTGGTCCTGCACAGGGCGATCATGGTGAGAGGAGATATCTTCCCTTGGTTCTAGTGGACAGGATGGTGTCCGCTAGATGACTCTGGTGGCTACATTGGGGAGGTTTGGGGGCCTGGGAGGGACAAGAGCTGGGGCAGCTGTGCAGAGCTCCACATGTCCTAGTCCACTCTACAACGGGCAATCTGTGTGTTTATCTGCTTCCCAGGCAGCAAGGGTGGAGAGGGGCCCTGAGAGAGAGAGAGGATTGCAGGGCCAAGGCTTGCAGTTCTCCCCTCATAGCTGGGAAAGGTCTAGAGTCATAGCTAACCTCTCTTGGAGCTGTGGCTCCAGTCTTGCTCACTTTCACCCCACTTATTTATTTATTTACCTATTTATTTTGGTAAAAATACATAATATAAAATGTATCATCTTACCCATTACCCATTACTGTATGGTTCAGTAACGTTAAGTATATTTACATTGTTGAAACAGATCTCTAGAACATGTTCATCTTGCAACTATGTAACTCTATACCCATTAAACAACAACTTCCCTGTCCCCCTTCTCTCCAGCCCCTGGCAACCACCATTCTACTTTCTGTTTCTATGAATTAGACAACTCCAGATACCTCATATAAATGGAGTCATACAGTATTTGTGTTTTTGTGACTAGCTTATTTCACTTACCAGTATGTCCTCAAGGTTCATCTGTATTGCAGCATGTGACAGAACTTCCTTCCTTTTTAAGGCTGAGTAATATTCCATGTTGTGTATATACCGCATTTGTTTATCCTTTCATCCATTGATGGACATTTGGGTTGCTTCTACCTCTTGGCTATTATAAATAGTGCTGCTATGAACATGGGTGTGCAAATACCTCTTAGAGACCCTACTTTATTTGGATATATTCCCAGAGGCGGGATTGCTGGATCATATGGTAGTTCTATTTTTACTTTTTTGAGGAACACCTATACCGTTTTCTACAGCAGTTGTACTATTTCGCAATCCCAACAGGACCAAAGGATTCCAATTTTTCCACATCCTTGCCAACACTTATTTTCTGTTTTTTTGTTTTGTTTTTGTTTCTATAGTAGCCATTCTAATGGGTATGAAGTGGTATCTCATAGTGGTTTTGATTTTCATTTCTAATGATTAGTAAGGTTGAATATCTTTTCATATGCTTCTTGGCCATTTGTATATCATCTTTGCAAAACTATTCAAATCCTTTGCCCATTTTAAAATCGGGTTATTTGATTTTTTGTTGTTGAATTGTAGCGCTTCTTTATATGTTCTGGATATTAACCCCTTATCAGATATATGATTTGCAATTATTCGCTCCCAATCCATAGGTTGCCTTTTTACTCTGTTGAATACGTTCTTTAACACACTGAAGTTAAGGTCAATGTGGTCCCATTTGTCTATTTTTGCTTTTCGTTGTCTGTGCTTTTGCTGTCATATCCAAGAAATCATTGCCAAGTCCGATGTCATGAAGCTTTTCAGTTTTAGGTCTTAACTCTTGCTCAGTTTTATCCTGCCTGGTATGCCCTTCTCATCGCTTCTCCTGTGACTCATTTTCTGGATTCTCTTCCCTTCTTACCATTTTTCCTTCTACTCCTCCATCTCAAACCCCCCTCTCCAACCTCTGAGCTGTGCGCTCCTTCTTCCCTCTGCCCCTATCAATTTTCCCTTCTTTTTTAGGCTGCAGACTGGAACCCTGACCATGGAATCCTGAAGTGGCTCTGACTTCCAGAGCTCAGTGGCAGACCCCACCACCCCAGGCCCTTCCTGCCCCTCCCACGACCAGCTTTCAAGCTCCCAGAGGGAGGGGTGGGGAGGGGATTCTGATCTCACAGGGCAGGGGGCTTCCATCATGATGCTCAACTCAGACACCATGGAGCTGGACCTGCCTCCCACCCACTCGGAGACCGAGTCGGGCTTCAGCGACTGTGGGGGCGGGGCGGGCCCGGACGGTGCTGGGCCCGGGGGTCCCGGAGGGGGCCAAGCCCGGGGCCCAGAGCCTGGAGAGCCTGGCCGGAAAGACCTGCAGCACCTGAGCCGGGAGGAGCGCCGGCGCCGGCGCCGCGCCACCGCCAAGTACCGCACGGCCCACGCCACGCGGGAGCGCATCCGCGTGGAGGCCTTCAACCTGGCCTTCGCCGAGCTGCGCAAGCTGCTGCCCACGCTGCCCCCTGACAAGAAGCTCTCTAAGATTGAAATCCTGCGCCTCGCCATCTGCTATATCTCCTACCTGAACCACGTGCTGGACGTCTGAACTCCGCCTGTCTCCCGCCCTGGATTCTCCCCTCCTCCCGGGCCTCTCTGGAGTCCCTCCTCGTGCTCACTGCTTCGAATGGCGCCTCCTCCCTGAGCCCCTGTCCTTGGCATGGAGTTCCCAAGGCCCTAGGCCCAGGCAGGGTGCCCACTGGCTGGTCTGGTGGTGAAGGCGACTTACTTTTGCTGACCTAGGCACCCTGAGGGCTATTCTCATGGGTTCCTTCCGGGGTTTGGTTCTGGGGCCCAGCTGGTCAGAATCGTTTGCTCGTGTGGTTGGCATGGAATCCTTGCTGGATTCCCTAAGCCGGCCACACTTGGCGTCTCCCCCGAGCTCTCTCATGGGCTGCGGTCCCTTCTACCCCATGTCTAAATTTTCAGAGACCCCAGACTCCGGCTCTGTCTCCCATTTGTTCTAGCTTCTCCTGCCCATGGTAGGGATGGAGCATCAGAACTGGAAGGGAGGAAGTCTCGGGTTAGAGTGGGGAGTGGGTTTCTTCCTCCAAGATCTCATTCTCTCCAGCTCGGCAGAGGGGTGGGGCCCTGGGGAGGGCTGCATCCCTCCTGTGGGGGGGAACCTCAGTAGCCAGGAGTCATGGAAAAACTCTTCCTGTTTTTCTTTTGTCCATCTCGTTCCTGTGGCTTAGCACATACAGACCTCAGATCTTACTTGGTAGTGAGTGCCTTGCCCTCTCTGAGCTATTTGGCCACCCCCCTGCCCTCTCTCACCCCTGCTGTCCCATTTCTCTCCCTCCCTGTCTGCCACTAGAGAAAGAAGAACCTAGATCCTGGGGTAGGGGATGACATCCCCGAACAGCCCAGAGTATCTGATCTCACTTCCGCTTCCTCCATCCCAGCCTACCCTGAAAACGTGCAAACCCTACACTGGTTCCTCCCTCAGATGCAGGGACGCTGCCCTATTATTGCTCTCTGGGAATGCTCGGTTCTCTTGGCCCTAGGACCTATTTATTACATTTTTTCCTCCTTCCTTAAGCTGCCTTTGGCAAGGGAAGAGACCCCCACCCCACCTCGTGGCATTCTGTGCCCCCCAACGTTGCCGAGCCCCGCCTGCTCACTGTAGCCCAGGGTCAGCAGAACAAAGGGCCTTCGACCCTGTGTAGAAGGATTGAACTCACTGCACCTCTATGTTCCCTCCTCCCTCACACCAGACTCCTAGCTCTACAAGTATATTTATTTATGTATTTATTTATTTATTCATCTATTTATTTACTTATTTATTTATTTATAAATATTACTATTTATTGCCGAGTTGTGCACTTTGGGGTAGAGTGAGGGGGGCTCCCAGCAGCCCTAGCCGGGTCTCTCTTGCTTCCTCCCTGGTTACTCCTTTCCTTTTCTTGCTCCTGCTCCAACTCCAGGTGTGTGTGAGGATCCCCTTTGCTCACCACACCCATATCCCTTCCTCAGATCCGTCTGTCCTGACACCCTAGTCCTCTGGGGCAGTGTCCCTTTCCCAGCTCCGGGGCTCCTGATGTCCTTCCTGAACTCCTTCCATCCCCAGACAATCCCACCCAAGTCACACCTTTCTCTTTTCTGTCTCCAGCCCTCCTCCATGACCCTCGCTTCTTCCCGATACCCCCAAGAACAGGCCCCAAGGGTCTGTGTCCTGTGTGTAATTCCTTCCTGTTGCATTTCCAATTTCATACAAAAAGAAAAATTAAAGTGACCTCGTTCTAGCACCAGGTATGGTTGTGGTTCATTGGATTGGGTTGGGAAGCTGGCCTGCAGGTCGTGGTAGAGTGGGCATTGAGGGTCTTAGGCTTTGAAGGCTCTTCTGATGGGGTCGTAAGAGCTCAGTATGGTGGATAAATGAAGACAGGGAGAAGAAGCAGCCACAAGGTAAAGAGGCGCAGAGGAGGGTGTAATACATATGGGTCCCAGATCTCTCTACCTAATGTCCTGGATACCCCCATCTTGGCAATCACTGAGTGACACTTTATGACTTCTCTGATGCTGTGCTTCAGCTCCTGTTCCCTATGGGCCTACAAAGGAGCTGAGTGTCTCAGTGGAACCCAAGTTAAACATGTGTCTGTGGGTTTATGCTGCTGAGAAAAGCCATGGCATAAAATTGAGACATTATCTTTCCCTTTATTGTTTCTAGGCTGGGTCAAAATTTCTTGAAATCTCAGTTCTTGGCCATTTCGTGTTCCCCAGCGTTAGGATACTGGGGGGAACATGATGGATGACTTGGGACTGAGAGATTAGTGAAGAAAGGGATAAAAAAGAGTGCTGGAAGAGACCCCAAAACAATTTATACATGAGGAAACCAAAGCCCAGAGACAGAGAGGGCATTGACCAAGGTCACACAGTTAACTGGGGACACAGCTAAAGCCCAAATCCAGGTTCTTTATGCCATATGCTACTCACTCCTCCTTGCCTCCCTAAAATGACCCAGCCTGAAAGGTGGCACTCTTTTGGACCCCATATTTTAATAGGAACACTGATAAACTAGAGAGGATTCAGGGTTGTGTGGCCAAGATGCCAAAAATTCTGGAGACCACTTCATAGAAGGAATAGCCGAAAACCTCAGGATATGTGCCTCGATGAGAGTAGATTTAGGGGTATATGATGCCCATCTTTAAATATTGAGAGAAGAATCAAAAACAGACATTCTGTGGGGCCCCGGGAGGCAGAACAGGACCGGGGAGTGAAAGTTATAGGAAAGCAGATTTTAATTCCAAGAAAAACTTTGCGACACCTGGAGCTGTCCAGCAATGGTAGTGCCTGCCTCGAGAGAAGGAATCCAAATAGAGAGGCTGGTAAATCAACGCAGTGCAGAGAAACGGGCGAGCGCATTCCTGCCTCAAGATGGAACGCTGGCTAGGTACACTGTAAGGTCCTTTTGTAACTTAAGGTAATACGAAAAGGCTGAAGGCAAATAGCAGGAGGGAAATGCGGATACATCTTTCAACCCCTGAGGGGTTTTCATCTTTGATGAGCAAAGAATGGCATAAGCAGCAAGAGGGGTTTCAGTTAGACTTTGGGAGGAACTCCAATACAGGAAGGACTTGACATCTTCCCTTCCCCATGTGAGTTAAGCGAAATGTGCTTTTTGCCCAGAGCCTGGCAAGAGGGAGGGCGGAACTGAGATCGGGGAGAATCTTAGGACTACAAAGGGCAGGAGTTGGAAGGGAGCACAGAACTAAGTGACTCCAACACCTTTGTTTGTTTTAAAGGCAAGTAAAGTACTGTCCAGAAAGGCGATGTAGTTCCCCCATGATGATGGACTGGGATTAGAACCCGAGTCTTCCATTCCTGGCCCCAGCGCTTTGTGCCTCCCTGCTCAGCAGCCATAGTTGCCTGGGCCGGAGAGCAGAAGGGGTTAGGGGGCCCCTCCCCTCAAGGATCCCTCAGGGCCCGGGGTGGTGAGAGGGGCAGCTGCAGCTGTTCTCCTGCTAGCTCCGAATTTCTTCAGATAATCAATTGGCCTCGGCTGCCTCTCTTCTCTCTGCAGGACAGGGGAAGGAGGTGGAGAGCGGAGGGAGGAGAAGGAGGGAGCAGGGGACCAGGCGGCAGGAGACAGAAGTCCCTGGGCACAGAGGAAAGTGAGAGCTGGGGGCTCGCTGACAGGGAGAGGGGGGAAAGGGATTGTTAGAAGAAGACCCATTCTGGGGCCCTCATTTCACATCCCTCCAAACCCAGCCAGTGCACATGGGCAGGGGCAGGGCAGTTTGGGGGCCTCAGGCCACTCACCCCTCTCTTCCTCCTCTAGCCCTTTCCCAAATATTTCATTCTAGGCTGCAGCCCATTGCTCCTTCCAGCGGCCCATGCCCTCTTCCAGGCCTAGTGACCGCAGGCCCCAGACCCTCCAGTCCCGCCTGTCATAACTGCCCCTGCTCTGCCCTCTACCTCAGCAAACCCACTGCCAGGGACAGAGCAGAAGGCAAGGCCCCAGGGGTTTGAGAGTGGGGGGGGGGGCTCTAAGCCACTCCCCCCTACACACACACACACACACACACACATTGTCGTAGGCTGCCAGGCATATGGCCCCTTTGTGCCCACACAATGGAGGCCCTGTCTGTGCCCCTTTTCCCAGTCTGGGCACAGTGTGGGGGATGCTCCTCTCTGTCACTTCACCCACCTCCCTTCCTTCTCTGCCTCCACTGCAGTGCCTGTCTTCTTTGCCTTCTCTTCTTCTCCTTCTGGAAAGCCCCTTACACCACCCCCTTCCTGTATCTTTCTGCTTCTTTCTTGTGTCCTTTCCCGAGCTCTCAAAATCTAAGTGGCTGAGGATTGTGGGCAGAAGACAGAAGCTAACAGAAGGGTCACAGTCCTAGGATGTTAGTGCAGGGATCGAAGAAGGAAGCAAGCAGAGATGCCATCTGGAAGATCGAGAGGGAGGGGGGAGAAGGGAGGCAGCGGTGGCAGCAGCAGCCGCCGCAGCAACATTGTGCTCGAGGGGAGAGAAACCTCCCGCCTGGCAGCCAGAGGACCTGCGTCCCAGTTCCTTATCCATCTTTCCTCTCTGTGCCACAGTGAGCAAACCACATGCCCTCCCTGGGTGTCAACTTTTTCATCTGAAAACAGGAAAGATAATAAGACCCACCTTTCCAGGCTGTTATGAGGATTAAACGAGATCATGGTGAAGGTTTTTAGCACCATAAGTGCTCATCAAATGGAACCTCAGGACAGTAAGTAGCAGCATCAACATGTACTGTTGTACTGTTTGTACACTGTACAAGGCTCCGGGCTGGGGCAGTGCAGGGGCCGGACAGGCAACCCCTCTGCCACCAGACCAGCTATGCACCAGGATGCATGCAGCCCCTCGTGTGGGTTCCTGAGCATGGGTCAGGAGTCCAGATGAAAGCTCAGCAGTCCTGATCATCTTGGAAACCAAGACAGAGTGGAAGGGGACAAGCTGCGATGGGGGACGCCTCTCCCTGAGAGGGAGATCCCTGAACTCACTCTTCTCTGGAAAGTGGGGAATAGGTAAGCTATGAAATCCGCTAAACTGAGGATGGAGAAACTGCAGCTGAAGAGAAGAAGGGGTCCTGACGAAGCAGGAAAGAAGGGAGAGCTGAGGGGAGGGCGTGATCAGACCGACGTGTTGGTCTGAGGACCTTTCTCTGGTTCCCTCCTCCTCTGGTCCCGCCTTTAAACAAGTTTCTGTATCGCTGCTTGTCGAACACTGCCCCCTGCTGGCCACTAGCAGAGGTGTTTTCTCTTTTCCCTGTCTCTGGCTCCGAGCTGCTGAGAAACTGGAAAAGACAAGAAGCCATTACCCTGGGGACAAAGGATGAAGGAGAGGCAATTCTTCAATCCCAAATTCTGTGCTTGTCAGAGGTTTCTGGAAGGTGAAGGAGGCTTAATCGCTGACTAGGGATAAACAGAGAGTAGAATTCATAGGTGTTCATTTGCGTATACTAATAGTCTGTAATTTTCAGATCAATTTTTTTCTGGCCTGTGCCTGTTTCGTTTGCTGTGTGTCTGTGCGTTCTGTATCTGGGGATGCTTACCTTCGTCTGTGGTTTTTGCACATGCCTGCATCCGTGTGCTTGTTGTTCGTGCCCTTCTTTATGTAGGAATCTGAGTGACAGCTGTCAGGGATGGAGCAAGGGCAGGCAGCTGTTTAATTTCCCAACAGAGAAAAGCATCTGTAAGAAAGAGAAGTAGTAGTGGAAGGAAGGGAGTGATTACCTGAGACGGGGTGTTGGTGAGGGAGGAAGCAGGCAAAATCTGAGCTGGGGTTTGAAGACCAAAAGGTGCTCACGCTGAATCCTGTGGTGTGCTGCCAAAGACCCCGCTTTCGCAGATTTTCTCCTTCACTGGACAGGCTGTTCACTTCCCCAGCTGCGGCAGCATTGACTCACAGCTGAGTCCCTCTCCAGAAATTGCCTCTGGAGGAGGAAAGCTGCCTTGTCCAAGGTTCTGCTCCCTCCCTAGGGCAGTCTGCAGGCACTGACTGCTTGGTGTGGGGTTATAAAGCTATCCCAGCTTGTGAGCCCCCATGGAATTGCCAGAGGCCTCTGCTGGCAATTGCATTGCATTTGAGCTTCTTATCTTCTTAATTCGGCTTCTCTGATGCCTAACAGGTGTTCCCAAGAGCACTCCTGAGAGCACTGTCCTGCATGCAGTCTCAGGGTTAAAGAATCCATTTCCCAGGGAACCCTACCTAAGCTGTGATATTCCAGGTAGAAGGCACTGTAAATACGAAGGCAGGGAGCCCTTGGTGAACTTGGTGAGCAAGAGCACACTATAAGCATTGTGGTATTTCTGGGACGTAAAATGCAAGGGGCTGGTAGGCTAGGAGAGTGGTGGAGAGTGGTCTGCAGAGGTAAGCAGGGGCCAGGCCAGGGGAGGCTGTGTGTGTTATGCCAGGAAGCTTGTGCTTTGCCACATAGTGATGGGAAACCAGTGGATGTTCTGTCCTCTAGTAGGGTCGATAAACACCATCATCAGATTTACATTTTAGAAATATCACTTTAAGGACAATTCTGAAGATGGCCGAGCAGGGGTAAGGTCTGGGCAGGGAACAGCTTGAGGAGGCTATTGCAAGATCATCTGCAAGATGAGAGGATCTGTATTCAGGTAGCAGCAATAGGAATGCGGAAGGGAGGACAGATTTAGGAAACCTATTTAAATGGTAGATTGAACAGACTGTCGTGACTTATTAAATGTGGTAGACTAGAAGAGAACTCCCAGGTTTCCAGTATGGGAGCCTAGAGGAACAGTGGCGCTACTTTCCAAACTAGAGCACATAGGAGGAGAAACTTTGTGGGGAATTGTGGTGGGGACAGTGGCAGTAGTGGTGATACAATGAGGACAAATTGAACAAGAGTTGTCTAGGACCCTTCCCGTGGAGCTGTCCAGATGGAAGTTGGCTCTCTGGGTTTGTAGCTGAAGAGTGGAACCTCTTTACTGGGGCATCTCCCAAGAATCTCCAACTCCACGCACCACAAACTGGCCATCTTATCTTCTCCTCCCCTCAACCCTTCTCCTCCCTTGGCATGCCCCACGTCAATAAATGGCACCATCAGCATTCAGCTGCCCTGACTATTACACCTTTTCCCCCCCTACTCCCACCTCCAATCCATCAGCAGCAGCTATTCATTTTACCTCCTATGTTTCCACCAGGACAACACCTGTGTCCCTTCACCTGGACCATTGCAGTTGCCTAGCTGGGTCTCCCTGCCTCTTGGCTTCCCCCGCTCTTACATCCACCCTCCAGACTGCCATCAGACTTACCCACCCCAAATGCAAATCTAACCAGGACACTGCTATACTATCCTTTTGATGGTTCCCCATTATTTCCAGAATAAAATCCAAATTCTTCAACATGGCATGAAAGTCCCTTCACAGTGCAGCTCCTGTCAGTCTGTCCAGCCCCATCTGGCATTTCATCCTTTGTACTTTACGCTCTGACAGTTCTAAGGAGCTCAAAGCTCTCCAGCATGCGCCATTTTGTTTTCTACTTTGGTGACTTTGCTCACGTGGTTCCTCCTCCTGTGCTCTCCTGCACTTCCCCGGTGTGAGTCCCACCCATCGTTCAAGGCAATGCAGATGTCCTCACCTCCAGAAAAGCTCCCCGACTTGGTGCGCACCTCCTATAGCCCAAGCTTGGTCCCTCCTGTGCTCCTTGTCTTTCCGTGCATATCTCTGATTGCACGCACCACATTGAAATCATCTATCTACTGGCACATGGGTTTCAGCGTGACCTGGGCTGAGCTACTTCGATTCTCTGAGCATGTTTCCTCATTCAGAGATACGTAAAGCCCAGTGTGAGTACATAACGAAGTCCAATAAATGGTGGCTGTATTAGGATAAGTGATGCTTTTACTATCTCCCACTTTAAATCGGTGAGTTTTCTCAATAGCCGCTTGTGACCATTCGCCTTGAGAATACAGATTTGTTCATCTATTCCAATCCATTGGACATTTCAGGTGAGGTTCCCGTAAGTTATTTCTCTCCAGAAGTTGTGTCTTATCTTTTTCACTTTTCACTAGAAGCCACAGGACTACTCATTTTTTAAAAGTGGTTTAAAAGTTACCAAGGTGTATATACATACATAATAAGTGCGATGCATACCATCTGGGGGATGGACACGTTTGAAGCTCTGACCCGGGGGGCGGGGGGGAAGGCAATATACGTAACCTAAACATTTGTACCCCCATAATATGCTGAAATAAAAAAATAAATAAATAAAGCAAAAAAAATTACCAAGGTAATATATGCCTATTGTAATAAAGTCAAATAATACTCAAGTATATAGAGTTAAAAGTAAATAGATGACCTGTACATACCAATAAGACATCCTTTCCCAAAAGTAATCCCTGCTAACTGTTTGGATTGTATCCTTCCAGACTTTACATTTTACAACTATATTAATATACAAACATGTAGGTGCATGAATTTAAAAATTATGCTATACATTTACCGTTAGAGTTTTTTTTTTATTTAACACGTGCTCCTACTTACTTTTCCTTTAACAATACATTATAAACATCTTTCTGTATCTATACATATAGACTAAAAAGTTTTTTGTTTTGTTTTGTTTTTTGAGACAGAGTCTCGCTCTGTCACCCAGGTAGAGTGCAGTGGTGTCATCATAGCTCACTGCAACCTCAAACTCCCGACCTCAAGCGATCCTCCCGCCTCAGCCTCCCAGAGTGCTAGGATTGCAGGCATGAGCCACCGTGCTCTGCCTAAAAAGATTTTTTTTAATTAATTTTTTTAGAGATGGGGGGAGTCTCGCTCTGTTACCCAGGCTGGCCTCAAACTCCTGGTCTCAAGCGATCCTCCCGCCTCAGCCTCCTGAGTAGCTGGGACTACAGGTGTGCGCCACTGTGCTCAGCTCTAACTTCATTTTTT
Source organism: Indri indri (assembly GCA_004363605.1). Taxonomy (NCBI): domain Eukaryota; kingdom Metazoa; phylum Chordata; class Mammalia; order Primates; family Indriidae; genus Indri; species Indri indri. The sequence goes on from RJWJ010025405.1 coordinate 23,066, forward strand.
GTTTATTTATTTATTTTTTTGAGACAGAGTCTCGCTTTGTTGCCCGGGCTAGAGTGAGTGCCATGGCATCAGCCTAGCTCACAGCAACCTCAAACTCCTGGGCTCAAGCGATCCTCCTGCCTCAGCCTCCCGGGTAGCTGGGATTACAGGCATGAGCCACCATGCCTGGCTACTTTATATATATATACATATATATATATTTAGTTGTCCAGCTAATTTCTTTCTATTTTTAGTAGAGACGGGGTCTCACTCTTGCTCAGGATGGTCTTGAACTCCTGAGCTCAAACAATTGACCCACCTCGGCCTCCCAGAGTGCTAGGATTACAGGTTTGAGCCACCGCACCTGGCCTAACTTCACTTTTTAAACTTCTGCATAGAACGTATGTATATAGTTCATTGAAACTTCCTCCTGCTGACGGACATTTAGGTTGGTTTCCGTCTTTTGTTATTAACAATGCTGCACTGTGCATCATTACATGCATATATTTGTGAACTTACGTGAGCATTTTGGAAGGAATAGATTCCTGGAAATGGGATTGCTGGATTAAAGAATGTATATTTTAAATTTTAAAAGATACTTCCAATTGCCCTCCAAAATGGCTTTATCAATATACACTATTTCCAAACCCATGTGAGAGTCTGCATTTCTCCCCATCCTTCATTACAATGGATATCATCATTCTCTCTGTCTCTCTCTCTCTGCACCAATTTGATGGGCAAAAGGAAATATCTAATTTTCCTTATTATTTGAGTTTGATGATAATTTGATGCACTTATTAGATATTTATATTTCTTCTGTGAATTTCCTATTCATATCCTTGGCTTATTAAAA